>WBOK01000288.1:0-88265 GCA_009289805.1 Alternaria gansuensis | reverse complement strand
GTGGGAGAGAGATTTTAGCTTGGGGGTAAGTGGGCTAGTTGGGTGGGGGGGGGAGGTTGGCGTTGGGCTGGGGGGTGAATGGTAGGTAAGACTGGGGGGATGGTAAACACGGATGCAAATGATTCTCATCGTCGATGATAATGGTTTGTGATTGTAACCTAGATGCTTGCTTGCTTGTACGTGTTACATGTAGCTACCCTATCGGCCCGTTGCCAAGGTCAATAGTCGCGGGCACATACTACCGCGGTTCCGCAACGCCTTCCATAGAGTTCTCTCAACACCGCCAGCCGCGTATTATGCTATCATGGACGATCTCATGCTGGTCATGCATGCACGTTGGTTCCGGTGAAAACCCCAGTACAAACGCTAACCAATCCTCCGCACAACTTTGCTAGCAGGCAAACCCTCCCTTCTTCTGATCCTGACCCGGATGTCCCCCTTGGGAACCTTTATTCCCGCCCCGTCAACCGCTTTAGGAAGCACCCACCTGGCTTCTTTCCTCTTAGCTTCTTCTTTCTCCCTATTCGCTTCCTCCTTAGCGGCTTTCTGCTCTCCCGTAAGCGCCTCGGCTCCGAATGATGCTTCGTTGCTTGCCTCTTGGATGTGATCAAAGAAGCTCTTCTTTGGCGCAGGTGCGATTTCCCATAGTTGGGTGATGCCTGATACCACAGAGATGACGAGCTCGGTCTTGTAAGATTGAGAGCTATCAGTGGACGAGACGACGGATGCCGAGGCTGGAGTGTCGAGGAAACGGTCGGGCCTGAAGGTTTGTGGGGAAGTATGAATTGCTGGTGACGAGTTTATGAGAGACTGAGAGAGTCCCATGTCGATGTACGTGCCCACTTCTAATTCCCATTGCTCCTCCCCGCCGGGTCGACCTATAGCGTCTTCTTTAAGATGAATTGGTTTCTGGACTCTGTATGTGCTGATGGAGCAGGTGTATAGACGTCGAGCTTCGTTGATACATGAGCGAAGATAAGGTAAAGAAGTCGATGTCAGCGCTTCCTTCACTGAGCTGAAGCGTATCTCTGGCGGTGCCGGGAAGGACGGATGTATCGATGGAGGTTGTATGCCTTGAGCCCAGATCTTAGATTCTGCTTTGATTCTCTCAAGGGGCGATGCATCTGAAGCCTTTACATCTTGCGCTTGGGATGACGAGTAAATGTGTAGAACAGTCCAGAATACAAGCGGCATCACCTCTGCGTAGATGTCATGCACTAGGTGAAGCCCAATCGAAGCCCGTAATTCCGTAGGCAGCTCATGCTTAGTGAAGAGCTCGTTCAGTTTCATGAGAGGCGTGACTACATCGGCGTCCGTGTCTTCTTCTCCGCTCAAGCTCTCATCATCGTCTAGTACCATCCTCACTGGTGAATTTGTCAACTCTACAAACAGATTTGCAAAGTGCTTCAGCAATCTCTTTCTTGCCAGAGCTGCTCCTGGCAAGCCCTGAATAGGTGCCAATCGTGGTAATCCAAGAGCAAGTGCCCAAAATTGCTCGTTGCAGGTAGCCAGATCGGTAGCGAGTAGTTGGTAAGATTCTGTAAACTGGACTCCGATGATTGGGGATAGGATGGCGTTACAGCAAAACTCGTTGATGAGTGGAAAAAGACCGCACTCAGCCTCAGACGTGCCATCTGTAAGTTCCACATTGGAGACGCGCTCCCATTGCATCTGGTCGACAATAGATGAGTTGAAAGTAACCAAGTCCGGAAGCGATTCAGTCAATATGTGCAACGATGCTTTGACCAAGTTATCCTTTGCTGCACCTTCATACAGTTCCGTTTCAACGATCTGATTGATTTTATTTCGAAGCTCGAGATAATGGCTTTCCATTCCTTTCGGTAGGCGGAAAGTGTTTCGCAGGATAACGGGTTGGGTGCTGTCTGGCAGCTCCAGGCTATGCAAGTTCTTGTATATTTGGCCAAGTAAAGATTCTGAGAGTAGAATGTTATGTTTGGTCCCAGCAGCCTTGTATGCCACTATGCTTGCTGTTGCAGAATCCCTATCACCAGTCAGATGAATCCAACAAAAGTTACTAGCACACTTACCGAACGCCGTTTAACCACTCCTCGCCTCCAAATGCAATACTCCAAAGATGGTGTACACCTGGGATCCAGTATGGCAACGATTGTACCCGTCTCTTCCCATCTTGGCTTTTGACTACCTTTCCCGGACTTGATAGCAGCCTTGTAGGTAGCAACACAAAGACTGCTGAGATGGCGAATGTAGGCAGTAGATCGAACCAGGAGAAGTCTTTGGGTATAGCGTTCTCAAATGATTGGCCAAAACCAAAGTACCAGGCTAGAGCAAGTATGAATGGACTGAGTAGTGTGAGATAGCATAATGGCAGGAACAACATCCTTATAACACCGTTCGAGGCATACACGCCCAGGAACAGAGTCCTGAGGGAACCCATTTTGGCGGTGACAAAAGCAATAGTCCCGCGTCCGTCCTCGGCGATGACTCTATCCTGAGAAGACGAAAAGGAAAATGCCCAGCCTTTGGTGCGGTCCTGTGAACAGCTGCAGAGCGGTCGTTGCGCGCGGTGAAGTCGTGAACAAACAATCGAATGATGTCTTCAGCCTCACGGCATGAGGCTCTTGCTCGGCGAGCTCAGGGAGGTTTGAAGTTGCGATGAGTCGGTGAGAACGGCGAGAGCCGTTGTCCAGGATTCAGGAACCTTGCAGGGTGTGATTTGATGCGGCTGAAAGTGATGGCCTGTAGGCCACAGTAACATTCAACGAACGCTAGGAGATGGATCCCTGCTCAGCTCGCTTATGGAAGAGCCTAAACATAGCCCCCTCAGCCCTATCACGATATCTTCAGACAGCGACTTTGCAACGTTGTAGTATTAGAAGAGTGCTAAGTCATCAATCCTAAAATGTATGTGCTTTCAGCCCTCGCGGTGCAACAGTCTACGATGTTGAACGCCCTTTACGGGCAGACACTGCGTTCCAGATGGCTATCATTCTATTTGCGCCCTTGACGACTTGAACCGCTGATGTCGCTCAACAGTCGTATAAATCTTACTTCATCAGACTCTACATCACGAAGTCGAGCAACAAGAAACCCCACCAGAGCTACCCTCGCAAGTTCAAACAACAGCCTCGTTCAACATGTCATCTTCACCCCGCCCCACCCACCTAAACTTCATAACGGGCAACAAAAACAAGCTCGCAGAAGTCCAAGCCATCCTCTCCGGCATCATCGAGGTGAAGAATGAAAATCTTCCTATAGTCGAGATCCAAGGCACCGTTGAAGAAGTCACAAAAGATAAAGCGCAGCAAGCAGCCCGAATCGTAAGTAAATCTGTATAGTCTCATTTGTTTTATTATTGCTTCTTTTTTTTGATTCCATGGGTGCGACACATTCAAGAAACCAGGCTTTGTATCCTTGATAACAATGGTTTTCTGATTTGGGCAACGTATCGGTGCTAACGAACATATCACACAGATGCAAGGCGCCATCATAGTGGAAGACACATGCCTCTGCTTTAAAGCCATGAATGACCTTCCAGGACCTTATATGTATGTTGCATCCTTTCTCTAGTCTCATCCCTGCTTCCTCTCCTCACACCCTCCCCCATCCCCCTAACACTCTCTTTCAGCAAATGGTTCATGCAAGCCCTCGGCGCCCCCAACCTCCACAAAATGCTCTCCGGTTTCGACGATAAGTCCGCCCAAGCCGTATGTACATTCGGGTACTGCGAGGGTCCCGGCCACGAAGCCATTCTCTTCCAAGGACGTACAGATGGAAAGTTGGTTGAGAGCCGGGGTCCTACTGTTTTCGGTAAGCAGCGAATCTCTTTTTATGGTTGTGTTGGTGGCTTCAATTTGGGGATATATGCAGAAGCTGACAATCATAACAACAAGGTTGGGACTCGTGCTTCGAGTACGAGGGCAAGACGTACGCTGAGATGGACCCGAGTGAGAAGAATAAGATTAGCCATCGGGCCAAGGCGCTGGAGAAGTTGCAGGAGTGGTTAGCGACTAGGGAGGGGTGAAGGCGTGAAAGGGCCAATTTTATAACTTGCCATAGCGCCCAGGGCACAAGAGTAGGGTTGAGATGCATTAAAACCACCCTCACTATAACCTTCTTTGAAGAAACCCGTATTGGTATCATGCCACATCATATTGTATCCCTCTCCTCTCCCTCCCCCCGTCTCAGTATCCCCCAACACCACCTACTCCTTGCCCTCCAGCCTATCCCTCCTCCACTGCTCCACCCACCGTTCCACCCTTTCTAAATTCCCCTCGACATCCTCATTACTCTCACTCCTCAGCTCCACCACAATCTCCTCCTTGTAGCTCTCCCTCGCCTCGTCAAGCAAAACCTGCATAATCTCACTATCCATATTCTCCTCCAGCTTCTTCCCCTTGTAGCCCCGTGCACTGAGGCGATCGTAAAGAAGCGTCGAGTCGCAGCGCAGCACGATGACGAGGTCGATCCAGCGTTCGGGGAAGAGGTCGCACGCGTGCCAGTCGAGGATGTAGCCGCCTGTGCTGGCTAGTGGGAGGGATTCTAGGTGGTCTAGGAGCTGCGGGACATGTTAGCGCATGGGTCGTGGATGTCAATGCGCAAACGATAGGGGGTGGTGTTTGTTGAATCTGGCATTGGGATTGGAGGGAGGACTATGCATACCTTGTCTTCGTCTACAATCCAGCTCCCTGTCTCCTCATCTTTCCCCTCGTGGAACCCCTCGTCTTTGACTATTTGATTCACGGAAACGTGTTTGAATCCCATTGCTTGTGCTAATTGCTCCGCATGTGTCGTCTTCCCTACTCCAGGTGTACCCGTAATCACAATGTTTGGGTCTTGGCGCGCCATGTTCTCGTAGTACAAAGTCGGGAGTCGTGTAGCAGGCAGGCCGTGTAGAGTGTTGTAGGCTGCGCAAGTCGTTGTTGTATACGCTGTTCGACTGATTTTTATTTGCTAATTACGGAAGGTATGTCAGAGAGTGCGACATGTAGTTTTGTGGGTTTGAGAAGGTGGTGGAATGCTGTATAGGTATAGCGTTCAATTGCTCCGTCGCGCCAGATGCTGGTCGCATCCCAGAATTATTTTTCGAGCGCCCGAACTTCACCCGGCGTAACCCCCACTACCCCGCACTACTCATCATGACTTGCCCCCCAAGACAAGCAGACGCACGACATCTCAAGTATGACGGAGGGTGCAAGGATACCTGGGTAAGCACCGCATATACGCATAGATGGCTGGCTAGATATGCGGAATGATGCGAGCGTTATCTCACACTTCTACCGAGGTTGATCGACAAGCGCATCGAGCACTGAGCAGGTTATACTGGCTACCACCAAAAGTGAGGCTTCAGACTTTTCTTTCATTGACCCGTGACAAGCGCTCAAGACTACCTACGCCGTCTAATATACCTCGTGAACATAAACATCCCTGAACTCTGGGAAAACATGCTACAAAACCCCACCTAGACAACACCTTACATGCTAGCGATCGTTGGTTGTAAGAGCCCAAGAACCTGTTCGAGCACATGTCTGGAGGGTTTAGAAGAAGTGTTGGGGGAGGGCAGAGAACTGAGTAGTTCTTAAGATATCTAATCCAGAGGAAGCTCCAACCAACCGTTGCCGAACGAACACCCCTGAACTCTTTTGATGCAGAATTACGCCGTGTAAGAAATCGTGAAGTGAAATATCAGACGTGGAGAGTCGTTTAAAAAGACATCGCAGTGTGACGGAGAGCGGCTAGAAGACTAGCTTGGAACCGAATATGCAGCTCAGAACGACCTGGGGATATCGTGATCTTGGGGAATGCGAGATTGCTTTTCATAGAGCATTTAGCTCTGCTTGCACTCAGCAGCCTCCTGCTTTGGTTTTGTGCCATCATTCTGGTGCTGCGTTAGACGGCTGTGAATCAACAAGTGGAAGTGACTGCTTACCTCATCGTCTGACTCCTCCTCCTCATCGCGGTCATCGCTGAGCTCATCCTCATCCTCATCGTCCTCGTCTTCGAACTCGCCCTCGTCAAAGTCTTCAATGTTTTCGTATTGAAGGGCCTCGCCAGTGAACCAGTCAATGGCACGGGGAATGAGCTTCTCCTTGATGTCCTCACCGAGCTGGTAGTCGAGTTCGAGACGCTCCTCAATGTCTGAAGTGGCATCGTCCTCGTCTTGTGGGGGCTTGGGAGGGTCGAAGAAGTTGAAGAACGACTCTGTAGGCACAGTCTTCTTAACGACACGGGTCTGCTTGGTGTCTGGAAGTTGTTAGTTTGCCGTGGTTTTGTGACGGTTAACTGGGGGCTCACTCTTGTTCCTCTGCTTCTTGCTCTCGATGCGGACAGTCAGGTCCTTGCCTGCCTTCCAGTCGACCTTGTCACCTTCGGCATGGTCGTAGATAAAGTCACCACCGTAGCCGTTCTCCTCCTGGTAGAAGTAGGTCTTGGTAATGGTCTTGTTGGTAAAGAATTCGTTCTCCTCGAATTCGAAGATTAGGCGGAAACCGGGGCGGTCGAGGTACTCCATGCGGATGTCGGTCAGGTGCTTCAGAGCAGCCTCATCGCGGTCTGTGATCATCTCGGCAAGCGAGATCTGGTTCTTCATGGCGCTGAGCCAGAACTCTGGGATACCCCGGACGTCCTTGCCCTCGTCCTTGTTGAGCTCGGCCTCGGGCTGGTCCTCGTCCTCGTCGTCCTCGTCCACCTGCTCGCCGACCTTGACATGGTCTTCTGAGGGCTCCTCGGCGCCGTTGACAATCTTGGCACGGGTCTGGTATAGCGGTGTGAACTTGGCGAAGTACTTCTTCTCCAGCTGCAAGACCTCCTCTTGGAACTCGGCCTCGAGCTTCGAGTGCTCCTTCTGGACGCCCTTGAGACCGGCAACACGGCGGCGGACCGAGGCAGGAAGCGACTCAATGTAGCCGCTCGAGCGGCCGACGAGCGAGCCGAGCTTGTTCTGCATCATGGCGACGAGGGCGGGGTTGGCAGCGAAGAGTCCAGCGGCGGTGCGCTCTAGTTCCTCTGTGGGAAAAATCGAGTTAGCGGTCAAGGCCTTCACGACGAGACAAGGCGGGGGTGGGTGGAGGGGCAAGGACACTACGAGATTGCGACATACCTTCCTTGATGGTGCCGACGCCGGGCTGCTGAGCGCGCGACGATATGGGGGCAGCATTTGCGGGTGTGTTCTGGGGGGTGCTGGCAGGGCGCACGTTAGAATGCGGTACATCCATGGTTGGGGTCTTGTGGTGATGGTGTTTTTTTCGGGGCAAAATTGTGTGGCCGAGAAGAGGGAAGCGACTTACGGGGCGGATATGGAATCCATCTTCTTATTGCGGATCGGCTCAGACATCTTGGCGAATTTCTGATGTCGGTCTGCAAGTGGCGAGTTGGTGGGCGAGAGGGTGGATGTTGTGGGTGAAGCGCAGAATTGTTCGGCGGGTTGAGCGAGAAGGACAGGCGCTACGCAAGGTTGGTTCGCCCCTCTGTGAGGCTAGTCACGCTAGTAGGAAAATGCAGCTGTGGACTGGCAAACGGCGACCAACAAGACAACACAGACACTGCCGTGGATGAGGAGAATGCAGTGCTCGCAGAAGAGGCGGGCGCCGTGCTATTTGTACCTTGACCGTCTTTTGCGCAAAGGCGTGGCACGTGTGCGCTTGCTTGCATCTCTCCGACACCCAGCAGACGAGCGATTCCAGTTTCTCAGGCAGGAGTCTCCCACGTCGACTGCCCTGCACCCCATGGCCGACCTTGGCCGCCGGGACTTGGAGAGGTACATGACAGACGGGGTTTTTATATATACTTGATTGGGTAACGAGCCTTTTCCTCCCAAGTGTCCAGCTGCCGGCCGGAAGACGCCACGACTGAACATTGTCACGATGCACGCACCCTCTTGGCCACTGTACACCACCGCATCTCTACACCCGTCCGATCAGCGCCAGCGACAGCTTCGATGAGCACTGGGAGTAGCCACACCTGCCTTCTAGAACAAAGCGGGTCTGTGGAAAAACCTTAGCAAGCCCTGAGCAAAATCTCTCTGGCCCCATGGCACCTGCCTAACCCCGAAAGCAGAAAGCGGATGTACTCTGCGGGCGATTAGCGGCCTAAGCAGCGACACTATTCCCGGTGATCAAGACAGGGAAAGAAGAACAGTCCAAATAACTTCAGTGTGTGCCAATCCATGCGCATGCGCAGCTGGCCGGACATGACGAGAGGAGCCATGAAGAGAATGTGAAAAAAGTTTTGGCGTCAAGATGACGATGACGATGGTTTTCAGGCTATTCAGGGCATCCGCGTATTCCATCTACAGCCTTCCCTGTACCCTCCCCAGCCTCCTCGTAGCAACAACCGCCATACACGCCGAACAAGCCCCAATGAACAAACAAACTGCAATCGC
Organism: Alternaria gansuensis; assembly: GCA_009289805.1. Lineage (NCBI taxonomy): Eukaryota > Fungi > Ascomycota > Dothideomycetes > Pleosporales > Pleosporaceae > Alternaria > Alternaria gansuensis. Next base: position 79,906 of record WBOK01000288.1, on the reverse strand, counting down.
ATTCGGCCCATCCGTGCTATGACGCTCCTCTGGAGGCACCTCACTCAACTCGGGACTTTTCCCGGGCTCAAGGATGGAAAATACCACCCACGATATCCCTGTGCCCATGAATTGCGGTAGCGTGGTATATAGGTTCATAATGCCGAGGTACTGGCCTGAACTTGCTCCGCCACTAGAGGAAGACGCGCTGCCCTTTTCGAGGTTCTCTTGGGCTGCGGGGAGGTCAATCGAGGAGCGCTTTGCATGGGTCGAGTGGGAGGAGGAAGTGTTGAGACGGTTGATTTCCACGCCGAGGAAGGCGAAGGGGGCCCAGCATGCTACGGACCAGGATCTGTGTTGTGTCAGCGTAAGCTTCCTGGGACATGTATTGATTGTCATCACTTACACGCCACAGCAAGCAATGATGATGGTCGCATGCCTCAGACTCCTGACAAAAGGCGCCATGATCATGCTTCCTGCGAAGATGCAATGCGCAGTTGTCCACGCAGTCAGTAGACTCGGTTTGTATTTCTCTAAACCAGTCAAGCGTTTGGGTGGGTGGGAGAAACCGTGGCCTTTGTCATCATATTCTGGACTCTGAACGAAGAAAGGCAGGAGAACAGACATTACGAATGTGATGATGGAAAAGGCGATAAGGGCCATCGAGCCAATGCGACCAACCTTGCCCGTAAGATCACCTGCCGCTTTGACCTCTGCTGGAGCGTCGTATCGTAGGTATACCTCGCCAACCCAGGTCGTGCTGTAGAAGAGAAAAGGAAACCAACCTGGCCAACCATTAGTTCACGACCCATAGAAGGAATACAACCATGACATACCAATCCAAGCCCAGAATTGAACCGTGCAGATAGCTTGGATACTTCTGGGCAGATTCAAAGCAGTATGCGCGATAGTACCGAGAACTTGCTTGAAATCCAGCTCCTTGCCCTCCTCAGCTCCATCATTAATAAGCACTCTTTCAGTAACAGCCCAACTCGTAGTACCAATGGCCAAGCACAGAGTCAACGCCGCAACACCCGTCAACTGCTTGAACTGTGTATCTCCCAACATAGGTCCAAACACACTCTTCAGATCAATTGCTCCCGCACCATACCCAATCAAACTCCCGACCGCAACCATTCTACTAGCCCAACTACTACCCATCTGTTGTTTCGCAATAGGCAACGTATCAACCACCAGCCCTCTGCAACTCCCCTGCACAGCATTGATAGCGAAATCAATCCCGTAGATACTAAACACGGCCACATATATCGTTGCGCTCTTCGCCGCAGCCTCGTCTTTTATAAAGTACCTAACCACCTCTTTCGTCCAGCCCAGCAGCAGCAAGAACATGGCTACCAATATCGTACCAAAGAACATGAACGGTCTGCGGCGGCCCCAGCGCGAGGTAGAACGGTCCGCGACGACACCGACAATGGGCTGCATGATAAGGCCTGACAGCGGACCGGCGACCCAAACGAGGGAGATTTTCGATTTCGTAAGGCCGAGTTCGAGGAGGTACGGTGTACAATATGTCATTTCGACATTCCACGTAAACCTGCATGACTGCTTAGTATACGACACAAGTGAAATTCAGGGCAGGGAGAGGGTTGATTTACTGCAGGCCGATGAGCGATGCTGTGAGCAACGCCATGCGTATGCTCTCGGTAGACCCCTTGACTGAAGGTGTACCCTGCCATTGCGCAACAGACGGCATCTTTTCCCTGGTACGCAAGCCACCTTGATAACAACGTGGACGTGGTCGCGTGCGCTTCTCTCCGGGTCTCCTCTCGTGGTCTAAGTAAACATGCAAGGGCGCATATGGGTAGGCCGTATGGAGTGGTTCGGTTTGGCTCGGGTTCGTATTGCGTTCGCGATATGCAGGGTCTCGAGGAGTCCAGGTAATCAATCAGTACAATGCACGACAACAACGTATGAGATAAAGAAGCTGGGGGGAAAAGCAATGAAAAGGAAATTTCTAGGGAGCGAAAAGAAGTTGGTATTTGTCTCTTTTGTTTAGGAGTCTAGTCTGGAGGGGTGCGACGAGATTGTGCAAAGGAGAGGAGACGTTGTCGTCAGCTCCATGGCTTGGCCGTGTCGCTTGTCAAGATGATTACGGATGTCGGGATCGTTGGAAGGGCTAAACGGCGGCCGAGTGTGGCTAGCGCGCTGGGCTGAGCGGGCCGTGTGGCGCACACCCGAGCGTATGGTTCGGCGCAGCTTATGCCGACGGTCATGGAGTTGTTATTGTGGTTCGCTGTTTTGGCATCTTGACTTGCTTTTGCCCTCCGCACTTGGTGGTGGGTAATAGATGAACGGGACTGATGTTTTGCAGGTCGAAGTCGAAATGCTGTACGTACCACTTGAGCATGTTTGGAGAAGCTACCTAGGCTGTTACCTAAGACCACAGCTCCTTAATGGCCCGTGACAATCCTCCATCTCACTTTCTCCACTTGGCATGCTCGGCATGTGCGTCAAAGTTCTAATCACTGTTAACAGAATCTTCACAATCCAGCTCTCGTCACACTGCAACATGGCCCAGCAATTCAAAAACATGTTGATTGACTCTTCTATGGATTGCAGGAAATCAAACGAATGAATCATGAACAAAAAGACATCTGTGAACAGAATGAAAATCCGGACGCCTTCGCTAGATGTGGTGACCAATCTCGAAACTGGAACACGTAGGGAAAGCTTGGCTGCTGACTCTTCTTGCAAACCCTAGCAACATCTCTCATCCAGCCAGTCTTAATCCTCAATGCGGAGCCTTGAGACGTCTGGCGATGAGTCATCCTCGACCTTTGGCAGCTGCCTAACGATGACAGGCGACTTGCCATCGGTACGCTCCGCAAGTACAGCCTGCACTAAATCGTACTTGCCCATGATGTACTCATCCATCGTCCACTGACTAGTCTCGGAGAGGTCAGTGACCTTGTGCGCAATCTTCACGCCAGCACGTTGTATGGGCAGCTGATCCCATTGGAGCTCGCCGTCGAAGTAACCCCATTCATAGGGATCATCCGGGTTCCATGGGGCGATGGTGTACTGTTCGGATGTGTTCTCGATCGTCGGCTCGAAATTCTGTAGCAACCAAACTGCGCCGGCAGTACTGTCCGCGCTGATGACGACGACCAGGACCCAGTCTGTTGGTGTCCATAGGATGTTCCCGGCGTCCTGTCCCTCGGGTAGTTTGCCATCGTCTGACCAGAGGCTCTCCTCGGCTGCACTAAGTCTTCCGATTTGGAAGCATACAAATCCAGTAGTATCGTTGCCTAGGACGTTGCTGTTGGTGCTGGAGCTACTGAAATACGATTCCTCCGAGGAATGAGCACGCCTTCTCACATTGCGATCCTTTTCCTCGTCCGTGTACCTGATCCTCTGTCCGACCAAGTTGAGTGCAATAATTGGGTCGGCGGCGACTTCGCGCGTGTCTGTCCAGTCGATTTTGTCCTCATCGGGTCCTAGTGTGCCGAAGGATCGGATGATGCGGTAACGATAACCGTTGTAGGACCCTGCAGGTATGTAGGGATAGCAGTGTGCACTTAGCACTGAAAACATGGCTCTCAGAGATAGCTCGTCTGTGTAATCAGTCTGAGCGAGAGTCTTGAAGAAGTCTTGAGCTTTTCCGACTTCTGGCATCGTCCTGACAATCATATTAGTGTGTACCCATAACCAGAACTTTTCTTGGCCCTCGGCAGTTGGCAGTGCGGCTTCGAGGACATCGAAGCCCTTGTCGTCGGCTCGGAGCTTCTCTCGCTTGGCGGACATTCTTATTTGGATCTTGGCAAAATTGGCGGCTTCGATGTCAGTGTATTCAGTGGGGTATCGAAAGTTCGGGTCCTTGTATTCTTTTTCGAGTGCTTTACGAATATCCTCGCTCTTTTTCGCCTGTGTAGGTTCCATGATCCTTGTAGCTGGCGGGATAGTTGTCAGTCTGGAGTTCGCTGTACGGGCACTGTTTGGTGAGCAGATGCAGCTGGATTTGAATCAGGGTGATGAACCACGGAGCGCTGAAGAATATTTTCAGGAGTTGTAGAACAAGAAGAGAATAATGTGATTATTCTATGTAGGAAGGAGGAAGTCCTGTTTGTAAACAAAGAGGAAGTCCTGTTTATATACAAGGAGGGATAATGCTAGTAAATGAAAGATGCGTACATCACGTGATAGAATGCTATCTAATAGGCCCACTAAAGTCTATTATAAGATGAATTAGGAAAAGAAAAAGAAAACAAAGAGTAGTTATTATCTAGGTTATAGTTATCTCTAAGTTAATTGCTATAGCCTGTAGTATAGGCAGTGGTCTATGCGACTACAACCTAACCTATACCTAATTTTAGCGTAACGTGTCTGTATAGCGAGCCGCTCAGTATAGTGAACCGCTCACTATGCCAAGACTCTATTAACTTTGACCACTGCGTGACTATTATACGCGATGCTATAACGCAACAACGTGCAAAACTCTTTAGAAGAATTTTAAATACAGCTTATACTTTAGGCTATTTAATGTAATATAATACTTAGCTAGTAACATACTATAGCAATTTACAACGTCTTTTAAATAGGCTAGTGAATAGGTATAGGTTAGGTTGTGGTTAGGGTCTAACGTAAGCTAACCTAACCACAACCTAACCTATACCTACGCTAAGTTACGCTTAGCGTAGGTATAAGTTAAGTTAGGGTCGCACAGACTAGTAGTTGTAGTTATAGTTAAGTTATACTAACTAGTAGTTATAGTTGTAGTTAAGTTGCACTAACTAGTAGTTGTAGTTATAGTTACGCGCATAGACTGTAAGTATAAGTTAAGTTATAGTTGTAGTTGTAGTTAAGTTGTAGTTACGTGCTATTTATAGTAATAAATAGCTGTGTTAAACAGGTAAAATTAAGAAAGGCAAGCTAGATAAGCACTAATTTAGTTACATAATTTATGAAATGCAACCTAACTATAACTATAATTTAAATTATGCTTAGGCTAGTAAATAAGTTGGATCTTTCTAGAATGCAAGTAACAGGTATATATAGACTGTAGTTTGGCTTGTAGTTAGAAACCAAGAGAGTGAAAAGAGAGTTAAGAGGATTACAATATTGAATTGAGCAGTTGTACATTACAATAATAAGACTTAATTACTCTCTTCCCCTAGTCTCTATTTATTTCTCGTATTCTTATCGTTCAACTTCCGCCTCCTCTTCCTCAATCTCTAGGTTATAAGTCTATTAGGCTGCCTCTGAGTCTATTACAAACAAGTAGAAGGCAGAGACCTCTACCTCTGAGTTGTTAGTAGAACAAGCAGCAATTTGCCCTAGAGATTGAATCCGCAACAGTAAGTACTTACGCATAAGTATAAGTTAAATTATAGTTATAGTTAAGTTGCACAGACTAGAGTTAAGTTACAGTATTTAATATTTATTACTAGTTACAGTTAAAAGATAGTTAAAACTTTACTACTATATTTAAGTATTACAGCTTGTAATTATAGTAATGCTTAAGCCTTAAGGCGCTGCTGCTTTTATGCTAAATGTAAAAAGTTTTTTTTTATAAGCTTATTTTTTACTGTTTTTTTCTCTAAACTATATATACTACCTCTTGGCTTCGGCCTTTCAAGACAACCTTTTGATGTGACTACACATTTTGTAGACACCTTTTTAGTAAAAAAAGATTTATTGCTAACAATAGGTATCCAGGCTCATGCCCCCTTGTTTAGTATTGCTAGCACGCAATTAGTGTGTCGCATGTTTAAACAGAAACAAAGATGCGCGATATCTCTCTAACTAACTCTCTTAACTAATAACTATTTACTGCTAACTATTTACTGCTAACTATTTACTGCTAACTGCAACTTCTGTTGTCCTGTTGCTATTCTAGCAGTGTTGCAGTTGCGGCGTTTAGTGCCTATTCTTAGATATAAATAAACAACAACAGCATTACTATCTATACACAGCTCTTTTATCTCTAGAGGCAACTTACAAAATTCTCTTGCTTATTAGTTTATCCTAGCTACTTAATAGCTGTTTTAACACGCCTTTGCTCTTTACAAAGTGTTACGGATAGTTGCGTGCTAGCTAGATCTACTAAACTCGCTTATCGTTAGCTTGCCCACCTGCAATTTTGCTTATAAGGGGCTCCTCACCTGCAAGGATACTTACAGGTATTATTACTTAAAATATATACACGTTATTATTTAGAGCTATCTCTTACTATCTTCTATAGTGTAAAGCAAGTACTATTGCCTAAAGCCACTCTTTATAGAATAATACCTCCTCCTACAGGCTAATAGTCTAGAGATAGCTTTCTTAACATAATCTAACACTTAAAGCAATTAAAGAAGCTAAAGCCCTACTACATCTAAACTCTCTAATCTCCCTTAAACCTTATTAAGGCCCGCAACGCTTAAGGAGCCTAAAAAGCGCACTTAGAACGCACTTATAACGCTTAAAGAGTGTATTAACGCTATAAAAAAGTAACATAATAACTTTAATCTTTATAATAATTATAAAAGTTAAAAGAAGAAGTAGTACAACTAGAAGAGGTTAAACAGGATTTTTTTTTAAATATACTAACACTACTAACTATATTATTCTGCGTGCAGAATATACTTAAAGCAACACTAACTACATATACGCAACGTGCGTTAAAACCTAAAAACTTAGCTAAATACTAAAGTAAAACTTTTAAAAAACATTATAAGTTTACTTATTTTTACAAAGTAGTATTTTAGATACTACTATAAAAATTTAAAAAAGATAATAATAATAAAGTAATTTAAGTAATATAGTATCTTAGAGTAGACTCTTAAGAGCTTTAGTATACTTACTATAAGTATTTTTTTAAAGTAAAAAGAGAAGTACTAACTTAAAACTACTTTAAGTAATATATGCTTAACTTACTATTAAACTTTATTAAATATAGCTTTAAAGCAGTAATTACGCATACACACGCTATACAGTAAAAAAACTAAACTATTTAATTATTTACAACTTATTTTAATATCTTTAAAAATTAACTTTTAATATATACTAAGGTATAAAAAGTTTAGTACTTATTTGCAAAACTAATGCCTAAACTATAGCATATAATTACTAACTACTATTATACTTTTATAACTAGAAAAAACTTTATTACGTTTAGATTTATACTTAAATAAAATTTATATAAAGCACTTATTATGTATAATCTGCTCTACTAAAGCACTTTTATAAAAAATTTTTTTTTTTTTTAGCTACTATACTAAACGCACCTAAAAAGCGTAAGAATAGTAATAATATTATATACTTTAAGTGCTAAAAAAACATTACGCTAATAAGTGCTAAAGTAGTAACTTTAACAAAGTCTTAGTTAATATAAATTAAATAGAAAAAAGTTAAGCCTTACTACAAACTTAAAGTTAGTAAGGCGCATACTAATAAATATTTTACTAGAGATATAGCGCGTGTGTTACGCACGTTTAGCAACTAAAGTAAAAAAAAACTCTAAGCTATTTTAAACTTATAAGCAGATATTAGCTTTATTAGTTAAAAAACAGCTATAGAAATAGATCTAAAACCTATTTAAAATGTAGAACTTTTCTGCCTAAGTTAAATTAAACTTTAAAAGTAGAATATATACGCAGTATATAAGCTCTAGCTGCACTTAATAAATAATAATAGTGTAAAGCGTATTATAAAAGTTACTACATATAAAGTAGACAAAAAAAGCGCACTACTACTACTTAGTAATTTCTTCTTAAGTTAGGAGGGTATTTATATTAACTGTAGAAGGTAGATATAGCGTTAGGAATATATAAGAGTAAACATTAACTTAGTAGCTACTAAAGTATTTTTAAAGAACACAAGACTTATAAATTTAAAAGCTTACTTTTTAAAAGTACTTTAAAGTAATAGTGTATATATTAAGCCTAAAGCACACGTGCTAAACGTATTTACAGCACAAGTGTAGTATATACCTAATATACTATAAAATTACGCTAATTTCTTTAATAATAAAGCTGTTAAAACTTTTTTATAACTAAAAAGCTCAAATTACGTAATTCTTATTTATTCAAAAAAAACTTTCTTATAAGCCTTTTTATACTTTCTCTTCTTATAAGCTTTAAGTGCTCTATAAATATATTAAAAAAGTACTAAAAAAGAGATAAATTTGCTACAGCACTAGCCCTGCAGGCGCTCTAATATTATTTATACTTAAAAAAGACAAGACCTTTTACCTTTGCGTAAATTGTTAAGGTTTTAATATTATTACAATAAAAAATTGTTGCCTGCTCTCTTTAATTAGACAAATACTAGACTGCCTATTAAGTGTATACTACTATACAACACTAGATCTTAAAAACGCCTACTATTGTTTAAGAATTAAGGTAGAAAATAAGTAAAAAACTACTTTTAAGATATAATATAGACATTTTATTATACTTTTTAAGCTTATAAACGCCTTAGTAAGTTTTTAAGCCTATATTAATAAAGCTTTAAAAGAGTACTTAAATTATATCTGCGTAGTTTATTTAGATAATATCTTTATTTATACTTATAGTAATAATATTACGCTACACTAGCGTACTGTACATACTATACTTAACTTTTTATAAAAAGTAAAGTTATACGTAAATTTTAAAAAGTATATATTTACTTTAAATAAAGTTTATTTTCTAAAATTTATTATTATAAAAAGTAGTATTTGCGTAAATTAAGCGGGTGTTACTACTATTAAGTAATAGCCTATACCTATTAGTATTAAGAAGCTGTAGTCTTTTTTAGAATTTATAAACTTTTTTTAGCGTTTTATTAAAAACTATACTATAGAAATAGTATCTCTTATAAATAACTTAAAAAGAAAATAAGTATTCTACTAGAATAAGAATATATATGCTGCTTTAATAAAGCTAAAGTAAAACTTTATATATACGCCCATCCTGCGGTACTTTAAAAATACACGTATAATTTATATTAAGATAAATACTTTAACTTTTACTATTTTTTGTATATTATCTTAACTCTTTAAGGATAAAAACTATAAAACGCTAAGCTAAACTATAAAGTATATAACTTTAAACTTTTAGCTATTATATAAAGTTTTAAAAAATAGCAGCACTACTTTAAAGGCGCTTAATATAATATTTAAGTACTAATAAATTATTAAAACCTGTGTTCTTTACGCGCTGTATTAAAGCTAAACTAGCGTTAAGCACGCTAAGCTTTATATTTAAGAGCTTTAAATTTTAAAGTTAAATACTGCCTAAAGCGTATAAACTTTACAAATAAACTATTAAAAAAGTAAATTATAAATAGGAGAACTTATTATTAACTTAACTATTGCCTACACTGCAGAATAAACTTCTAGCAAGAGTAAAGTATAGTAGAATAGAAAGTTCTATAACTTAGCATAGCTAGGAAAGTGTATATAAAACGCATGTAGCTAATATTTATAAAATAAAAAGTATCTAAACTACTAGTGCTGTAAAGTATATACTATGCGTACTATGCTCTCTAGCTAGAGTATTAGTTAGTAGCAAACCTGTAACAGTAAAGTTAGAAGCTTTAATAGATAAACTACGCTAGTTGTAATAAAGAGACGCTTTTGCTCTATAGTAGGTTATAGACTTTATACAAGTAGTACGCACTTAAAATAGTAGCAGCGCGCAAGTATAGCGCATTAATAATAAAAAAGTTTTAAAATATAAAGGTAGAATTTATATTTTACTAAAATAAGCTATTAGGTAGAAGATTCTATTATAGAATTATAATACGCATAGAGTAAGTTATTTTAGTGCATATAGGACTTATAAGCTTTTTAGCAGGCTATATTACTAGCTAGAGCTAAGCTATAATATTTAAAATTATGTAAAAACTTATACATTATGCTAAAAGAGCAAGGCTCTAAGACATAGTAAATATAGTTAGTTATTACTTTTACTAGTTTCTAATAAAATGTTTAAAATAGTAAGCCTTAATTTTATTATAAAGCTGCTACTAGTAAAAAAATAATAGTTTAAGTTGCGTATGTAATGTAATTCTTATAATTATTAACTACTTTTTGTAGATAGTAATCTATATACTTATATTAAAAACATAGAATGCAAAATAGGTTACAGAATTCTACTTTAAATGTATTATTTTAAAATACAAAATTCAGAAGGGTATTGTATTTAATTGCAGTTTAATTTTTACCTTTATATTTTAAATAAAAATATGCTACTACTTATAAGTAAAGTGTAGGCAAAACACAGCCTTCTACCTATAGATAGACAGGCAAACTAAACACTAAAACTAGATAATAAAGTAATACTTAAGGACGTTTATCTTAAAAAAATAAGATAATTAAGTATTACTTCTACTAACTATACAATTTGCATACAACAACTCTATCTATAAATTAATAAAAATAATACTTTTTTACTTAGTATATAGTAAGCATTAATTGCTTATATTGCCTTCTAAGGACAGTAGGCTAGAAAAGAAAGTACTTAACGCTGTAAATAGAGTGCAGCGCATGCATAGCATATATATAATAGCAAAAGAATACTTCTTAACAGCACAAGAATACTAATACTAATACTATAATAAAAAATATAAACTAAAGATCTTTTACTAAGAAGACTTAGTTCGCCTTAGTATAAAGAATGTTAGCCTAGCCTACTAACTTAGCAAAAAGCTTTCTAGCAAGTTTATAAAATTATTCTAAGTATAAGAAGTAGTTAGAACGTAAGCTTACTAACTATGACTACTACTTTACTATTATATTTATAATGTCTTCTATGTTTTTTTACTAAAGTAATAGAAATCGCGTAGTAGTTAAGAAAATAATACTTAGGCACTAGAAATTAGCCTTAAAAGTAATAAGATCAAGAAAGTTAAAAAAAAATATTAAGAAAATAAATTAAGAATAACTAGCTAAAGTATTAGTTGCAATTAAAAAATTACAACAAATTATAAAATACCTAGACTCTAGGATTGCAGTTTAAGAATATGAAAGACCTAATTAAGGAATATAAGTATAAATAAAAATTATTACGTTCTAAGCGCGCTAAAAAAGTACTCTAAATATTATTGTTGCACTCTTAAGGCATAAAATTAAGTATATAAAAAGAATAAAACTATAAGTATAAAAGTTATTTAATTCTACTTATTATTATAAATCTTTTTACTGCTACTACTTATTTTATTATTACTACTACTTCTTATACTACTATTATAAGCGCTACCTACGCCTAGACTGCGCTTAAGTAGTAGCATATTATTGTTACTTAAGCTTTTATTATTATTATAATTATTATTACTAGCAGGACTAGCAATTCTAGCTGTATAACTAGCAATTAACTTAAGAGTAGCTGCTATATAGTACTACTCTACTAAAATTAAGCTTAAAAAATAAGGCAAAAATGTTAGCACCTAAGTAAGTACTTTTAAAAAAGTACTAGTATATGTAGTAATATAGTAGTAGTTAGAGAGCTTAAGGTTAAATTAGTGCTAGTAGCACGTAAGCTTAACGCTAGTAGTAATAATAGTAAAGTTAGTTCTTAAAGTATTAGTATTAGTAACTATAGTATTAAAATAAAAGCGAAATTAATATATATAAATTAAACGCCTATTAAGCGCTTTAGAAACTTATTTAAATTAGCTAAGGCGTACTTAATAAGATAAAAGACTTACTTTAGTATAACTACTATAGTTGCTCTTAGTATACTAGTTGTAATAATAATGCTTAGTTTTTTTACAAATTTTTTTTTACTTAGTAATATTTTATATATAGCGTAAGCAGGTTATATGTAAAGTGATAAAATTAATGACTTTTTTAAGCACGCTAAACTTTTATAGCTCAGTATTTTATAAGTAAAACTTCTTAATATACTTATAATGTAAATAGTAGACTATAATAAAAATTAAAGCTTACTATTAAGGTATATAATAAGTGCACTAATATTACGTGTTAAGTGTGTCAAGTAAGATAAAGACTATAAAAAATATACAGAGGGGTGACAAAAAAAAAAGAAATCAATAAAGTTATAGTTTTCAAAGCTTTATATTTTAGTAACTAGAAGGGCTAGGCTAAAAGAAGTTAGTGATTTGGAAAGCCAAGAACCTCCTCTTCAGGATAGGTTGCTTAGTAAGCTGCTTAGTCAGCACAATTGCGCCTGTAATCTCGCTTAAAATATGTTAAAAAAAAAGCAAAAATAGATTCTGGCATATCTTTTTTGTGAACGTATAAAAAGAGCTAAAAAAAATATTAGTTTAATTAGCTTACGTAAGCATGATGTAAGCAAATTTTAGAGTGATATTTCTTATTTCCTTATAGTTTAATAAAAGGATAGAAAAAATAGGGGTTGCTTACGTAAGCACTAATTACGTAATAACTTAATAGAAATATAGTATATTTACTTATTATCAGGGTCGAAAAAATTTGCTGAAGGTACCAAAAAACGACACCAATTGAAACGTGTTCAACGGCGATTGCCAGCCTATGGCTGGCAATAGTATATTTACTCCTCTTGTTTATCCTAACTTTCTATCTTTATATTATCTCTTCTATAGCTCGCAATATCTCTTAATTTAAACAACAAGTTTATACTTTATATTTACACAATAAATCTATTTCTTCTATTAGTAATATACTAGAAAAGCCTTCTAAAAGTATTTACAATACTCTCTATTAAATTAAACATAAAAAAACGCTGAAGAAGCCCTAAAAAGACAATTTAACGTCTTTTAAAAGAAAATAGTATAGATCTTTTAATTAGAAGCGTACAACGCTTTCTAAAAAAAGAGAACTATTCTACTTATATTTCTTAAGAAAAGACGCTATTAGACACTAAAAAAGCTTATAATTGTTATATTTACGCCAAGCAAATACTTAAAAATATTAAAAATATAAACTTCTATAAAGTTATATTTTTAGACGAGTCTGCTATTAAGCATAGGCACAGTACTAAGACAGAATACCATTAAACAAAGCACAATAATAGAATAGAAAAGAAAATTGTTTCTACAACAAATACAAGTAAGTTCTAAAAAACTTTAATTATTAAATAATAAACTTATATATTCCTAAGTTTTTAAGCCTATATTTTCACTGCGAAGATTGAGAGCAATCATGCTGACTAAGCAGCTTACTAAGCAGCTTATTCTAAAGAAGAGGCTCTTGGCTTTTCAAATCACTAACTCCTTTTAGTATAGCCCTTGTAGTTATGGAGATATAAACCTTTGAAAACTATAACTTTCTTGATTTCCTTTTTTTTTTGTCACCCCTCTGTAATAAAAAGTACTATATACTGCTTATACTTAAGTACTTATATTTAAGTAGCTTAGCATTAATACTTTACTACATTTAATAGAAACTAATGTTGCAAGATATATACACTAAGATCTAAAAGCTTGTTAGTAATATAAAAAAGCTTTAGCAGACATTCTAAATGTAAGGACATAGCCTCTATCTACTTACTACTATATACTTTATAGCTAGCTTTAAGATATGTAGCTAGAAATAAAGGCCTGCTTTACTAATTAGCAAGTACTAGTCTTAGCTAGGCGTAGCACTAGGCTTAGCGCTTACTACGCTAGCACTAGCTTTTTTTCTTTACTATATAGCTACCTATACACTTAGCTTCTTTTAAGTCTCTATCTACTCTTCTTTACTCTAAATATAAGCTATTTTTTAACTAGCCTTCTTTTTATGCATAAAGTCTACCTTATATTATAGTAAACTTATAAGTGAAAAGCTTACTACAAGCTTTTAGCTTAAAGAAAAATAAGTAGTTTTTATTTATTTCTAGTTGTTGTATATAACTATAGCTTTAGAAGCTGACTTTTAAGCTAAGTCTAGTGCTTTTAAATAGTAAGTTGCTACTATAATTACTAGATTGCTAATATTTTAAAAAGCTTTTACTGCTATTATAAGTAAAATTTAGACTTTATTTACACAGTAAATAGCATGCTATAAAATAGCGTTTTACTACTTAATAGCGTATACTATTATAGCTATTACCATACTTGCTTATTATACACACATTGAGTAATTAAAATAAAGTATATTATTGTAATAGAAATTCTAGAAAAAGTATACTAAAAGTAGAAAATTTTACTTACTACAAGGTCTCTGTGTACTTATTTAAATTTTATTCACGCAGTAAATTGCTTGCTATAAAATAGCTTTTGCTACTTAATAGCTTAAAGTATTATAGCTATTGCTATACTTGCCTACTTTTAAAAAAAATTTATCTCAAATAGGCCTTATACATTTAAAGTATATTTTTTATTGCTATTTTAAATTTTTTTGCGCATACATCTAGTAATTAGAACAAAGTATATTATAGTGATAGAAATTTTAAAAGAAGTATATTAAAGGTAGAAGATTTCACTTACTACAGAGTTCTAGTACACAAATTAAGCAAAAAATTAATAAATTAGTAAAATAGTATATTACAAAAACTAGAAATTTCAGCTCTCGCCTAAAACTGCCTTTCTTAATTTACAGTTTAAAATTCTATATACCTAATAATTTTTTCTTTAACTTTATACTTAAATAAATTACTTATACTTTATTATAAGTATTTTTTTCCTTAAACTTAACTAAACTAAAAATAGCTAATTTAAATAATTAAAAGAATATTCAAAACTAACTGTTGATGATATATACAGCATATCGCTGTTAATTTAAAACAACAAGTAAATAAATAATATATTTAATATTTTAAGCTGCTTTTTAAAACGTTACTTTTATAATTAATTTTTAAGCTAACATTAGTTCTAATACTTATATAAAAAAAACTACTACTAACTACTAAAACTAATATAAGCGCGCCCTTTAGCTAGCCTCTATATTATATCAATATAAAAACTAATAAAGTTATTATAGTCTGCCCTTGTAGAAAGCTATTTAAAAAGACAACGTTTAATATATTTTTAAATTTTTCTTTTCTTCACTAAGCAGCTACTATAGATAAGAACAATAAATACTAAGCTGTATTAATTAAACTAAAATTTAACATTTTTTTTTAATACTAAATACTTTTAAGCATATAAATAAACTAATTATAAGTACTACTAACTTTTTTTAACGAAATAATATATTACTACTAAAAGAACTAGATGTGCTTTAGCTGCTGTTCTAAGAATACTAAAACATAAGTTATATGCGTTAAGTTATTGAGTAAGTAAAGTAAAACATGTTAGTAAACTTGTCAGTTTTTATAATACCTGCTTTGTTAAACTACTTATTACTATAATACTAATAAACTTTTTTAATCTTTTTTAGAATAAGCTTACTAGTATAGTAGCTAGATTTTACTTTACTATGTTTGCTATAGTAAGGCATAAGCTAAATGTATAAAAAAAAGCTTAAAATTAATATAAAAACTTTATGATTAAGCAACTTACACAAAATAAAGTAGCAAATAATAAATAAGTATAAAAAAACTAGTTTTTAGCTATTTACAATAAGCTTACAGAAATTTAATACTAGTTATATATAACTTAATATAATACACTACTAAACGCAAAATAAATTAATAACTTAAAGATTTTACTTTTATATTTTGCAGTCTTTATATTGATAAACTTAGTTACTATAAATAAGCTTATTACTATTTTAGATTATAATAACTCTTAATTATAAGCACGCTTAAACAACTTTAGTTACTAATTATACTACCTTCTGCAATCTACTACTAATAATAATTTATTTATTATAGTTAAAAGTATTATAGTTCTAATTTTATACAAGCTTTAAAAACTTAAGCATATACTTAATGTCGGAAACAAAATAACGACCGATCGATAGATCGCTCTCCGGCTAGAAGGTATATATTCTCCCATACACCCCCTAGATTAGTAAGCGCACTTAACTAATCTACCTAGAGGAGAATACGTCATGCCGACAACGTTGCGGCTGTAGACCCCCTACTTGTAATACTGCGCAATTAAGTAATAGAGGGATAGCTGTTTGAAACACCTTTTAGTCTTATCTTTTTGCTGCTTTCTCGCTTGTGGTCACCTACCTAACTAGGCAACCACATTAAAAGCGCTGACGCAGGTTTAACTGAACCGGGCTCATAACTGTAGGAGCTGAGAAGAGGCAACTAAGATTAATTAAATGGAGTAAAATAAGTGTATTGATCACTAAGGTAACAAGAAAGTGTCTAATAACTACTAAAGAGACATAAGACGGTCTGGCCCGTTTATATAGGTGCTAGCGGGGCCGTCACGTGCAGCAGCTTACTAAAATTACCCAATTAACAAGGTAATCCGCGTGTTTAACCAAGTGTTAATACTCTAACACACCCTTTAGGTTAGTAAGAAACTTTTAATCTAAGCTGTAAGCGAACAGTTAATCTTTACTAAATTAACGTTGTTAATTATAAGGCCTTTTTAAAATTATAGTTTTACTGCTTAATTTTTTATTTTTGTTGTAATTGCAGTAATTGAGCAAGCAGATTAGTTTTATTGTAATATTAAAATATTAAATAGACTTTAAGAATTGCGTAATTAGTCTATACGCAATTACAACAAATACTAATTGCATCTGCTGCCTCTCTAAAACCTTTAACTACACTACAATACTAATTACTAAGCCTTCTTAATTTTTAACGCACTTCTATTACTATTAATATAGTAAGCTTTGTTGCCTTGCTGTTCCTCTACTAATTTGTTGCTAATTTTTTTAGTGTAGTCTACTCTTAATAGCAATAAGCGTAAGCGTTGCTTAGAAAGTTGCTATTAGCAATATAAAAACAGTGCTAAGCATAAGTGTTGCGAGCGCCAAAGCCTGCTTAATAATAAAAATTTAAAAAGCAGCTAATTTTGAAAATAATAAAAGTCTCTTATTAATACTTTTAAATCTATATACTAATTGCAAGACTTCTAGCAGCTTTATTTAAAGATTAATTTTTGTACTTGTTAAGTTAAGTTCTCTATTAAGCCTCTACTTAAACTTTAAGCAAGATAAAAGCTTAACTAAAAAATTAAGCTAATGCAAAAACAAGACAGCTTAAAAGCTAAAGTAAAAGTTACAGCATTTTACCACTTAAGCAGTGTTGCGTAAACAGCAATATAACAACAGTAATAAGCTAAAAATACTTATAAAATAGTTAATAAAGTGCAACGCGCTTTTTACTACTTAAAAAAAAACACTTATAAGCTTTTTAAAAATTACTATTAATTTATTATATTCTTGCGTTTTTCTGTGTAAGTACTGTATAAAAAAAAATACTTAACAGTTTGTTTACTAAGTACTACTTTAACTAAGTTTAGACTAGTAGTTATAGTAGTACTTGCTGTAGTAGTTGCTTATCTTATATATATTATACAGTTAACAATAATTCTACTAATTGTTTTATAGCTTTGTATAAAAATATAAATATAAGTTATTAATTATTTAAGCTTCTTGCTTAGCTTGCTAACTAGTTTTAAGAAATAGAACAACAATAAGTACTACATTAATAAGTAGTAGCTGCTTAACAACATCATTACTTGCTGCAAAAAAATTAATAGCAGCACTATATTAACTAAAAAAGCATTCTGCGCAGAAGCCTTTAGTCTTTAATTATCATAATTAAGAGATTTTGCTTAGAAGTTCTAGTACTTAGCTCCTACAGCCTGCTTAAGTAAGCATCTTTAATCTAAAATATAATGTTAAGAATTATTTACGCTAGATATAGCCTGCTTAGCAAGCTAT
The DNA here is from genome assembly GCA_009289805.1 of Alternaria gansuensis. NCBI lineage: Eukaryota > Fungi > Ascomycota > Dothideomycetes > Pleosporales > Pleosporaceae > Alternaria > Alternaria gansuensis. The sequence goes on along the minus strand of WBOK01000288.1, from coordinate 62,277 downwards.
AAGTTTAAATTAAAGTTATTTTTTTAGTTAAGAGCTTTACAATCTGCAGCTTTATGCTGTTTATACTTTTAGTTAACCTGCAGAGTAGCTTACTTAATAGCTAGCTTATAATTTGTAGTAGCTGCAGCAACAATAGTTTTAAATATAGTAATCATAATAAAACTCTTCTTATTAATTGTTACTTTAAAAAAAGTATGCTTGCAGAATACTGCCTTTTTCTACTCTATATACGCGTTGTTTTTGCCTTTACTCTAATTGCTATAAATCTTAACTACAAGAGTATGCTAGTGTAAGTAAACAACTATTTTGCAACTTAATATATAGAAGCAACAAATTAGATTTGCGTTTTTATGCTGCTTACCTGCGCACTCTAGCTATTTAAGCTAAAATAGCAAACAATATTCTTAAGCTTACTAAAGCTTAAAAAGCTAAACAAGACTTATTAATAAAGTCTAGCAAGTATAATAATTTTAATGCTTACTAGTAAGCTTATTCTTAGTCTTAGTTCTTAGTTTTTAGTTAGTTTAGCTTTTAATCTCCTGCTTATTTTAAGTAACTAAGAAAAGACTTAGCTTAGTATATAAATATTGCTACTTAATACAAATTCTTTGTTTGTTAATTATTATTACTTTTAAATCAGTACTTAACTTGTTAAAGATTAAGTAACTGTTTACACTTCTAAAACTGTTATTAAGTAAGTAACTTAGTTAGTCTATTAGCTAGCATCATTGCTGTTTTTAAGTATTTAACTTAAAATAATATTTTAGCAAATTCCTGCTGCAGCTATATGTTTTGTATATTACTATATCTTAAACAAGTGCAAATTTACTTGCTCTTTTTAATAATAAGCCTAATTGTTTATTAACTGTTATGCTAGACTGTCTAAATATTTTTTAGATTAAAAGACAGCTTGCAAAAAAAGCATTTAAGGGCTATAGCTTCTTTAGTAGTATACTTAAAAGTAAGCAGCTTAGCTTTAGTTGTTAATGTAGCTACTATAGTCTGTTAAGCTGCCTTCTAAAATATTAGACTACTATATAAAATTGCTATGTAGCTATAAAATAATTTATAAGTTTTCTAATTATTTATAAAGGAAGTACTACCTATAATTATTAAGTTTAGGCTATTGTAGTTTCTATATTAAATTGCATCCTATCTTGTCTAATAAAAGTATATAATTACCTGTTTAATAGCTTTTATATACTAATTGCTAGAGTTTATAAAAAAGTGTAAAAGCTTAAAAATAAAGTTAGTAACATCTAGTTAACGCATAATAGCTATGTACAGCACTAATATAATTTTTTTTTAGTAAACCTTAATTTCTTGCTTAGTTGCTTTGCTAGTATTCTTGATTAACTCTTTTAACAGCAATAAAGTCTTTAGAAAGCCGCTATTCTCTAGCTTAAACTTTTTTGCAATTTTGTTAATATATATATTATGTACAAGCGTAAATGTTTACTTCTTGTAGTTTTTAATTACTCTAATGCTAAAGAACTATTTAAATAAATCTTGTTTCTATATTTTGTACTTTTCTATAATTTTTAACAAAAAATTTAATGTTTTCTGCTTATAATCTTTTGCAAAAAGCAGTAGAATATTATTTACATAAAACAAAACTAAAATCTTATTTTCTTAAATTAAAGAAAAGGCAGAGCTCCTCCTGTAAAGCATTTAGTTTAATTTCTTTTAGTAATTTTAAAAACTCTTTATACTATAACAGTAATAAGTTTAATAAATTATAAAGTACGCAGTTAAGCTACATACACTTTCTAGGCTTCTTAAAGCTATTTAGCATCTTATAAATAACTAAGTTGTCTGCTATAATTAATGCATTAAAGAATACTTCTATAACATTATATTTTCTAATCTCTTAATTACTTTTAGCTGCAATTGCTATTGTGTTACGAACCTAAAGAGAGGGAACACACTAACTATGTAGGAAGGATGGTAGCAGGAAAAGACCCTGGGCAACTTAAACAAAGGGCAGACCTTTGTGCGCTAACGGATAACGCCACCTCGCATCTAGCACGTGATCCTACGGTCTTGGCGGAGATCCTCTATAGAACAGGCTACGTGCGTCCTACAATGTACTATAGAGTCCTACGATGTCTTACTTATAAGACAACGTAGGACGTATAGGACAACATAACACTCTTTTAGGTATATAGCATAGGCAATAAACTCTTATAGTTTATTATATTTAACTTTAAGTGCAATCTAAAAATTACTTAATTTTTAACCTTTTAGTATTATTACATTATTTTACTAAACGTGCTAATATAACTATCTATACTATTACATTAATTTACTAATTGTGCTAGTACAACTTCTTGTCTATTACACTTACTTATTTTTTAAGAACTAATATAAATTATTTATAAATAATTTTTATACTTTAAACACTCTTAAAATAAGTAATACTACTATAAATACTCCTACTAATTCTTAAACTATAGAAACAACTACGCATGCTAATAAGCCTAAAACTTACTATAGTAACTATAATAAGCTTAAGGCATAGCTACTCTAAGTTAATAAATACTTCTATATTAAAAAAACTAAAATTAATAATAATAATATAGTTATATAGGCCTTTATGTTTTTATAAGAAGCTGCTAAAAAATAGGCTAACTTTATTTTTTATTAATATATAGACATAACTATTAATAATAATACTAATAAAGCACTTGTTAAAGACTAAGACAATTTTAAAATAAAAATAAAAAAGATATTTTTACTTTTTAAGAAATTTATAGTAGTAAAATAAAAAATTTAAAAGTTGTAATAAACTTGCTTTATAGCTAACTATATAATAAAGTTTTAGTAGTACTAAACAGTTATTAAATAAGATAATAATACTTTAATATAGATATACTAATAAGGTCTTAAACTAGCTGTATGTATAGAACTTATAAAAAGCAGAGCTACCTTTAACACGCTTAATAAACTTATAGCTAAAGCTATTTAAGTAGATAATAACCTTTACAAGCTTAAGCTAGAAGAACAACTATTTTTATAAAGAAATTGTATACTTAAGAATATAAATACCTAACTATATTAAACTTATTAACGCCTATACTCTAACTAAGGTTAATAATAAAACAATATATTTAGGATTTTAAAATATTATATAACTAATAGCTATAAGCCTATGCACTTTAATAACCTTAATAAAGAACTTAAACAAAGCAAGTTTTACTACAATAAAAATAGCAAGAAAGAAATTACTTACTATATATATAGTAAAGAAAGTTATATAAAGTAGGACTGCTAGAGCTAAAGCAAAGTAATATAATAGTTAAATGTTCTTTACTATGTAGTACTTAGCAACAATTTAGAGGAAGAATAGAATGTTATTACTTAACCTACTATTACAGTCTAAGGACAGGACTAGGCAAATATTAATAGTCTAAATAACTTTCTTATAATTACTCTAGAAGAAGCTTTAGACAACGACGTCTTTAAAATAATACTTAACAAAGGAATAAAAGTAACTCTAGCTAACTAAACTAAGTATAGAAAAATAGCTAGGTTTTAAGAAATCTACTAGCTCTCTACACTAGTAGCAAAAGAAGCACTAACAGCCTAGAACTAAGAAATTTTACTACTAGCTGTATAGAAATACTCTACTATGCTAGATAAGCAAGATATTAATACATAAGTACTACTACTCTTAGAAATACAATACTTAAATAACCTAGCTAAGAAGATTAACGTTCTACTAAGGTGTTAAGACCCAGAACTAGGACTCGTGGAGAAGTCTCCACGAAGACGTCGGCATTCTCAGACAATAGCCCGACGAGCAGCTAGCAGTCACGTGATTGCTTAGTGCTTAGTGCTCTTAGCACAACTGAGCAACACTAATTACACTGTAAGACTACTTAGTGCTTAGTGCTCTTAGCACATTGTTAGTATATAGTAGTAGGCATTAAGCCCTTATAGCTTAGTGTGTTTAACTTTAAGTGCAATCTAAGGATTACCTAATTCTTAACCCCTCTATGTTATTACATTGTTCTACTAAACGTGCTAACACAACTACCTGTGCTATTACATTAATCTACTAATTGTGCTAGTACAAACCCCTCGTCTATCGCACTCACTTATTCTCTAAGAACTAACACAGATTATCTACAGACGATTTTTACACTTTAAACACCCTTAAAATAAGTAATACTGCTATAGACACCCCTGCTAATTCCTAAACTACAGAAACAACTACGCATGCTAACAAGCCCAAAACCTACTATAGTAACCGCAACAAGCTTAAGGCATAGCTACTCTAAGTTAATAGATACTTCCACATTAAAGGAACTAAGATTAATAACAATAACGTAGTTGTATAGGCCTCTACGTTCTTATAAGGAGCTGCTAAAAAATAGGCTAATCTTATTCTTTGTTAATACATAGACATAACTGTCAACAATAATACTAACAAAGCACTTGTTAAAGACTAGGACAATTTTAAGATAAAAATAAAAAAGGTATTTTTACCCTTTAAGAAATCTGTAGTAGCAGAACAAAAAATCTAAAGGTTACAATAAACTTGCTCTGCAGCTAACTATACAATAGAGTTTTAGCAGTACTAAACAGTTATTAAATAGGACAACAACAATTTAATACAGATGTACTAACAAGGTCTTAAACTAGCTGTACGTGTAGAACTTATACAAAGCAGAGCTACTCTTAACACGCTTAATAAACTTATAGCTAAAGCTATTTAAGTAAATAACAACCTTTATAAGCTTAAGCTAGAAAAATAACTGTTCTTATAGGGAAGTTGTATACCTAAGAATATAGACGCCTAACTACGTTAAACTTATTAACGCCCGTACTCTAACTAAGGTTAACAACAAAACAATACGCCTAGAATCCTAGAATATTATGCAACTAACAGCTACGAGCCTATGCACTTTAACAACCTTAATAAGAGACCTAGGAAGGGCAAGTTTTAGCACAATAAGAATAGCAAGAAAGGAATTACTTACTATGCATATAGTAAAGAAGGTTACATAAAGCAGAACTGCTAGAGCTAAGGCAAAGTAATGTAATAGTTAAATATTTTTTACTGTGCAGTACCTAGCAACAATCTAGAGGAAAAATAGAATGTTATTACCTAACCTACTATTACGGTCTAAGGACAGGACTAAGCAAACATTAATAGTCTAGATAACCTCCTTATAATTACCCTAGAGGAAGCCTTAGACGACGACGTCTCTAAGATAATGCTTAACAAAGGAATAGAAGTAACTCTAGCTAACTAAACTAAGCATAGAAAGATAGCTAGGTTCTAAGAAACTTACTAGCCCTCTACACTAGTGGCAAAGGAAGCACTAATAGCCTAGGACTAGGAAATTTTACTACTAGCTGTACAGAAATACTCTATTACGCTAGACAAGCAAGACATTAATACATAGGTACTACTACTCTTAGAAACATAATACTTAAATAACCTAGCTAAGAAGATTAACGTTCTACTAAGGCAGCTTAAATAACCTAAGGATATCTTTACAGGACCCTGTAGAAGAATATTAATTAAATACTACTAGTATGCTAACTTACTAGAGAAACTGTAGAAAAAAGGGATTACTTTAGAGGTAACTATTAACAAAGCTCTACACAACAACTTTGTATAGAAATAGACTTAAAATGCTAAAGTATCCTAGAATAAACTAACGCATTAACTCTTAGATTAAGAGAAAGAGAAAATTTATAAAGAACTCTAGGCAACACGCTAGAAGCGTAGGACTTAGAACGATAGCCGCGCGACTAACATGTATTATTAGACAGACCCGCGCAATCTAGAACACGTAAGGTACTTCTAGACAGCATGTACACATAACAGCTGCACAATACACTATTTAGACAAGTATAAATTAGAATAGTTTCTTAAGAAACTAAAGGGAATGCTTTAATACTAATACTTATAGTATAACTGCCTTAATAACAAATGCGCAGTACACCTATAGAATAAACGACATAGCCTATACTTTTATAGACATAATAATCTAGAAGAAACCCTGTAGATGCACATAACGCAGTAGAAGGATTACAAAAACAGAACCTATGCATAGGAGTGCAACTAGCCCTTATAGCACACGTGCTTTAATATTAAATATAAACTATATATAGTTGCTAAGAAGTTCTATAGATTTAGCACACAGTTTTTTTTAGATAGACGCTCTAAACACCTAGAACTGCTAAGGCAATAAACGCAATTAACTCTCTAAGCCTCCTTAAGCTACTAGTAAAGCTTAATAGACATTAGATAATAGTATTAGTAGATTTTAGCTCCTAAGTTAACTTTGTTTTCTCTTAAGTAGTGCAAGTAGCAGGCCTATAAACACTAAAAAAATAAGAACCCTACCTACTACATGTAGTAAATAGTTAGCCTATGCTAGGTAAGACAACTGTTACGCACAAAGTTAGCAAAGTAACGCTTAGCATTTAGAAACATAAGGAAGAGTTAAACCTAGACGTCTTTAAATTAGCTACTTACAACATTATATTAGAAATTTCTTAGTTATAAAAATATAACTTGCAGATTAACTAGAAGTTAAAAAAGTTTTTATTTAAGTGCTATAGATTAGACGCAACTACAAGCTAGCCTACGCATTTAACAACTATAATAGTAAATAAAAGGAAGATTAATAATATTGCTAAGGGACAGCAGACTTTAATTAAGAACAGCCTTACAATATAAGGGTTTAACTTAATAAACACTAGTAGGGTACCTCTAGGTTATAAAGTTAAAGTTTTAGAAAAGCGCGTAACTCTAAATATCCTAAAAAAGTATAAAGAATTTTAGCACTTCTTTATAGAAGTAGTAGATAGCAAAGCCTTATTAAGATACTAACCTTAGGACTATAAAATTATTCTAGAAGAAGAGAAAACTCTACTCTTTAGGCTAATTTATTAACTATTAGAGATAGAACTTAAAAAACTAAAGACTAAGCTAAATAAGAATCTAAGGAAAAGATATATTAAACCTTTAATATTGCTAGTAAGATTTCCTATACTTTTTGTACTAAAAAAGAATAGGCTACTACAGATGTGCGTTAACTACTAAAAACTTAACAATATTATAGTAAAGAATTAATACCTATTACTAAATATTATAAAGCTTTAGAATTAATTATTTTATGCTAAGGTCTTTACAGCATTAGACCTTTAAAATAGATACTACTTTATTAAGATAAAGAAAAGTAAAGAATAGAAGACAGCATTCTAAACATAATATAGATACTATAAATACACTATTATGCTGTTTAGGCTTACAAACGCTTTAGCAACATTTTAAGAACTTATTAATAATATATTAAGATTATATTTAGATATTTTTATTATAGTATACCTAGATAACATCCTTGTCTACTTTAAGAACCTAAGAGATTATGTAGAACATGTCTGTACAGTACTAAGGTGCCTAGACTAGTTTAACCTCTAGCTTAAACTAGAGAAATGCAAGTTTTATAAAAATAAAGTTACTTTTTTTAAATATATAGTAGGAGCACAAGGAGTATAAATAAGCAAAGAAAAGATACAGGTAGTTAAGGAATAGCTACACCTAACAATAGTTAAAGAGATACAATTGTTTCTAGGATTTTTAAACTTTAACTAATAGTTTATTAAGAACTACTCTAAGATTGCTATTTTGTTAACAAGACTTATAAGGAAGGAGATACTCTTTAAGTAAAGTAAAAAAGTAGAAGACGCCTTCTAGACGCTTAAGGAAGCAAGCATAGAACTACTATGCTTTAGAATATTTTAAGTAGAACAACTATTGCGCTTTAAGACTAATACATTAAACCTTGTACTTAGAGGCTGTGCTAGTTAACTGTATAAAGGCAAATAGCACCTAATTGCGTACTATTTATAAAAATTCTCTAGACCTAAAGAACAATACGACGTCTACGACAAGGAGCTACTAGCTATTATTATATGCTTACAGCATTAGAGAGTATACGCAAAAAGCTGCTTAAAACTTATAATATTTATAGATTACAAGAACTTAGTTAACTTTACAACTACTAAGGTACTTAACTAACAACAGGTAAGATAGTTAGAGCTACTTAGATAATATAAGTTTAAGATTATATACACACCTAGAAAGAATAACAGCAAAGTAGACGCTCTTAGCTAATAATATAATATTGCAGGAATAAAGGAAATTATTAATACTGCAATACTTAAGATTAACAAAGATAGATTACTAGGACTAGCAAGAACGCTAAACGCAGTCTTATAAATTATACCTAATATACTAGAAGAATTATAGGAAGTAATTATTAAACAATATTATAACAACTTTGTATATAGTTATTTTAGTATTACATAAACTATAGAACTTATTAAGAGAAATTATAAGTTTTTAAGAATAAAGAATAAAGTTACTTTCTTTATTGCTAAGTGCGTAGACTATTAGAAGAACAAGCACAGTACCTACGCACCTTATAGAGAAATGTAAATAATAATGCTACCTAACGCACTATAGTTAGACATCTTTATAAACTTTGTTATAGGCCTACTAGTCTTAAGAGACCCTGTTACTAAAGTATTTTATAACGCAATTCTTGTAGTAGTTAATTAAGTTATAAAATAAGCAGAGTACATTGCCTTTAAAAAAGATTTTACGGCGGTATAGCTAGCATATATTATTAACAACTAAATTATTAGATATTACAGTATACTAAAGTTAATTATTAGTAATAGAGACAAGCTCTTTACCTCTAACTTTTAGATAATATTATTAGCTGCAATTAGAATAAAAAGAAAGCTATTAACAGCCTATTATTTGTAAACAGACAGACAAACAGAACAAACAAATTGTATAATAAAAGCTTATTTTAAGATATATGTTAACTAATAGCAAAATAATTAGGTATTGTTACTACTTATAGCACAAATAGCATACAACAACAAGATATTAAAGTTTATAGAACAAACACTGTTCTACGCGAACTACAGAAGACACCTAAATTTCTTTACACGTACACTTCTAAGCTAGAAGACAGAAGCAGCTATTGCAATAGCTAATAAGCTTAAAACAGTACATAAGTTACTTAAAACAACACTTAAGAAAGCTTAACGCTAAAGCATTTTATATGTTAACTAGAAATAAAAAATAGCACCTTAGCTAAAAAAGAGAGATAAAGTATATTTGCTTACAAAGAATCTTCGCACTACACAACTAAACAAAGAACTTAATAATGTTAAAGTTAGACTATTTTTAATTCTAGACTAGAAGAGACTAGTTACATATATACTTAACCTTCTACAAGATGTAAAAATCTACTTAAGATTCTATATTAACATGTTAGAACTAGCAGACCTAGAGACGCTACTCTAGAAAACCTTCTACTACGAGACAAAAGAAGAAAACAAATTTAAAGTTAAAAAAATTCTTGCACACTAAAATAACAGCAATAGCAAAGAATATCTAGTTAAATAGTTAGAATACCTAGAAAGTAATAATATATAAGAACTAGATATAAACTTTACAAACTGCTGCTAGCTGCTTACGCAGTACTATATAACTTAATAAGAAAGTTATTAAAAATAAAATTACCTTCTAAATAAGTTAAAAGAAAAAGTGCCTTAATCTAATGCTAAAGTACTAGGCATTAGACTACTTTTAAGAATACTAACTTTATAGTTAATATCTTCTGCAGCCTCTAAAGCTTTAATCTCTTTAATAAACTTTTTTAACTTATTTATTAACTCTTGCTTATAACGTACTAACACTTTATACTGTTTATAAAGCTAATTTTTCTTTGCACGTGCTGCTAAGAGTGCTTTTAGCGCTGCTAACTCTACTGCATTAGCCTTAGACTTTTATTGTTCTAAGCAAGCTAGCTTTTAGTCTAACTTTAAGTAATTTAGCAAAGAAACCTTTACTAAAATATATTTCTTTATACTATTGTAATAGCAATTTTTATACTTTTTTTTTAATAATAATATATAACACTCTAAATTATTCTTTGTGCAATATTAATAAGCAACTATAGTAAGTTAACTAGTTCTATTTATGCAATTACTAGTAGTGTAACAATAAACAGTACTACAAGAAACTATTAGGCTAATTTATAAAAACATAAATAAGAAAAGAGAAGAATAGTGTTATAAACTTAAAGAAAGGGAACATACTAACTATATAGGAAGAATAGTAGTAGGAAGAGACCCTAGGCAACTTAAACAAAGGGCAGACCTTTATGCGCTAATAGATAACGCTACCTTGCATCTAGCACGTGATCTTACGGTCTTAGCAGAGATCCTCTATAGAACAGGCCACGTGCGTCCTACGATGTACTACAGAGTCTCACAATATCTCACTTATAGGACAACGTAGGACGTATAGGACAATATAACACTCTCTTAGGTATATAGCATAGGCAATAAACCCTTATAGTTTATTATGTTCAACTTTAAGTGCAATCTAAAGATTACCTAATTCTTAACCTCTTAGTGTTATTACATTATTCTACTAAACGTGCTAACACAACTACCTGTGCTATTACATTAATCTACTAATTGTGCTAGTACAACCCCTCGTCTATCGCACTCACTCATTCCCCGAGAACCAACACAGATTATCTACAGACGATCTTCACATATTGCTGCTTAAAAGGACTTAGCTGCTAACGTAGCAGCATAAGTTAAATTAATTAAGTTCTTTTTTTCTTTAAAAGTAGTAGTTAATTATTTGCTTTTTTTCTTAATATTTTAGTTTAAGTTATATTCTTACTTAACTAATTAATCTCTTTCCTGCAAGCATCTTTAAATATAGCTCTTATTAAATGCTAAAGCAATTGCTTTTATAATTCTAGTAGTTTAGGTAGATTGTTGCAATGCGTATAAGCATTTCTTATGTTTAGCTTATGCTTAGTAAGTAAAGCTGCTATAACTATATAATTAAAAGTCTTGTAGCTTGCTTAATCTTCCTAGGTTGCTTAAATACTTAGCAGGTAAGTATTAAAGAAACTAACTTATAAAGAATCCTTATAATCTGTAATTAATGCATTAACACTACCTATACTTTTACCCCCTAGTTAATTGTTAGAATTTTAGGTTGCGTCCTTATACTTACGCCCGCCTCTTAGCTTACGCAGTAAAAGATAAAGATTTATAAGCTAATTTAGGCTTTACTAGCAATTCTAGCACTACGTCTAGTAAGCAAAGGTTAAGCTTATAATTACTTACCCTGTTTACTAATAAAACGCTAAAATCTTATACTATAAAATAATCTACGCTTCTAAGCTTGCTTAAGCTAAGCAAAAGTCTTATTGCAATAAGCTAGCATATTAAAGTCTTTAGGCACAGACTGTTAGACTAGTAATAAGTTTTTAGTTTTATCTAAATTAAGAGGCCCTAAGCCTTTAAATATTAATAAGTTAGCTTTTCTGTCACGGATAGTTGCGTGTTGGCTAGGTCCGCCAAGCTCGCTTATTTGTTAGCTCGCCCACTTGCAATTGTGCTTATAAAGGGCTCTTTGCCTACAAGAATACCAGCAGGTATTATTGATGAAAATACACATATTATTATTCTAGAGTCATCTCTCACTATTTTCTGTAGTGTAAAGCAAGTACTATTGCCTAAAGCCACCCCTTACATTTTCTAAGCGTGCATATTACTATTTAACTATTAATTACTCTACAATTAACAGCATTGTTGCTCCCTAAAATTTCTAGTTTAAAAGTTAGTTCTAAAGTAGTAAGACTAGTCTCTTGCTGCTAATTTAAGTAAATTTTTAATAGTGCACTAGCTTTATGCTTTATTTACTTAGTGTCTTCTATTTTACTCTTATGTTTAGTAGGCAGGCCCTTCTTACTAATTAAGATAGTAGATAAATTACTTTTAAGGTTTTTAGTAGTTAGCTGCATTTCTTAATCTGCTTTACTTTAATAAGATAGGAGGGCTGGCAAGCTTTCTTTTAGATTAACTAGCTTATTATTATATAGAATTTCTACAATCCTTATTACTTAGTCTTTTAGCAGCTTTTCTTTACAACTTTCTTTATAGAACAACTGTTTATTAAAAGTTATATTGCAGGTAGTAATTACCTAATTAAGAGTTAGTACTTATACATAGTATATGTTAGAAGCTTCATAACTAACTAAATAACCAATATAGCCTTAAAAATTAACTTTAAATCCTTAATAGTTTTGTCTAGCTGCCCTCTCCTTATCTAATACATAGGCTCGGCAACTATACACGTAAATTCCACTCTAGTCTAGGCGTAAATTAGCAGTCTAATGTTTAATCTTAAGTAGTTAATAGTATTAAAAAGATTTTCTAAACTATTCTTTAAGCACCTAGTTAGAGGATTAGTAGCTATGAATTTTAGAAGGGCTTATGCTATACAAATAAGCTGCTGCATTTATAATTACTAGCTATAGCTTAGCTAGTAAATTTGCACTAATACGCATCTTAATAAACTTTGTAATTAGCTCTTAACTAGCTCTCTCTGCTAAGCTGTTAGGCTTATAGGTTTATAGTAGCAGCGTTTTAATTATAATTCTTTTCTTCATTACTTATTTCTTATATCTTAATTGCCTTCTATAAAGCAGTATAGCAGTATTATTATTTTAATAAATCTTTACAATCTTCTACTAATATTCTCCTTTAATTCTTACAATAAAGCCTTTAATTACAAGCATAATATTATTTAGTGTCTTTAACTAAATATTATAGTTAGACAGCTTACTTAAGTAGTCTACTTTAATAATTAGTGCCTATTTCTTAAGTATTTAACCTCTTAGAAAGTTAAACAGATCCTATAAGATCCTATAAAAAAGTTAAAGTAATTTTTCTCTTAGTTACTATAAAATTACTTGCAAGGCATAAGCTGTTGCGTAATAATTATATTCTAACAGCTTCTTACTAGTAATCTTAATATTCTAAGCTAAGCAGACTAAAGCTTTAATCACTCTTTGTCCTAAGTGTCCTAATTATTAATGCTACAAATCTTTATTACTAGTACGCAACTAAAGTTTCTTTAATTAAGCTACAGTGTTTATAGATAGTAGTTAAGCAGTGTAATAAGTAAGTTCTTTGTATTTAATAAATAAGAAATCAAAGTAACACTTTAAGTTGATTAAAACATATTCTACTTAACTGTTTTAAACCGTATTATATTATTATATCTTAAGTACTACATACTTAATTGCTTAAGCTGTGCCTTAGAAATAATGTTAACCTAAAAGCCTAGTACAAGCTTAATATTAGTAAACACAGAATTAGCTGTTTTAAGGCTAGCTTTGCTATACAAAACATTCTTAAGCAGCCTGTTTTTTATTTTAGTAACAAGAAAAAATTAAGTGCCTATATTAACAGTGTTTTTCTTAATAGTTTTGCAAAAGGTGCTTAAGACTAAGTAATTTATGCTGTTAACTAAGTAGACTACTGCTCTACTATTTATAATTATGCAGAAAAATAATATATAAAGAATTAAAGCTGCACTAAACAAATTAAGGCTAATTTTTTTAGTAAAGTCTTTTATATTAATTAGTGCTAAAACTAATAAGCTAAAGTATACTCTACTTAGTTTATTAGTTGCTAATTTACTAATGCTAGCTTTTTAACTTTTTTTTCTTGTGGTAAACAAGGAGCTAGTAACAGTGGTTTAGGAGAACTAAATGGTTGATTCTAATTCTGCCTTTCTAACTAAGTCTAAGACGTGCTATTTATACAGACCTGGCCTAGAAAGGCTGCTGTTAAACTTAGAGGAGTTTGACACGTATCCTGCTAAGCTTAGGTGTAAGCTTATAAGTTTAGCGTAGATATTCTAACGTGCGGTTAGCTAGCGCGCGCTTAGCGCGTAAGCTAACAGGCGCCTAGGCTTAGGCTTAAGAAGGCCTTAGGCCTTAAAGTTAGTATATTATAGATGTAACACACTTTCTAAGTAACTAAGACCTTAGTTACTTATATAAAGCTTTATGTAGTTTTAGTGTACTACGCAACGCATTGCACATATGCAGCTTAGCGTAAAGTATAACAATAATAATAACAAATTTTTAAGCCTTTTAGGCTTAGTATCTAACACTACTATAGCTACTATAAGTATTACTTAGAAACTTGCTTAAATTTCTTAAAAGTAATACTAATTACTTTTATAAGTGTTACTATACTTTTGCATAGCTTTTTAAACTACTATATACTACTTTATACTTTTATATAGCTTTTAGCTTTGTTTTAGCACTTTTTTTATTTAGTTACTAACTTTATATAAAAGTTAAAATTATAAAAAGCTGCTACTGCGTGTGCTACTACCTATGCTACTACGTGTACGCTGTTGCTGTTGCCTTTGCCTATATTCTTGCTGCTGCTGCTGTTGCTGCTTACTTTAGTAGCGTAGCTGCCTCTAAAACACGCTTTTTATGTAAAGTTAACTAGTACTACTTTAAGTATAGTACTAGCTTATATATTTAAAAGGCGTATAGGTAAGGTTAAAACTCTAGTTAAAACTGCCTACAGGGGTAAGACTCTAGCAGTAACTTCTAGGTGCTAAAGTAAACTTAGTGCGTATTATAATATGCTTTATTTTAAGTGCGTTAAGAGCGCTTTGTCTAGCAGCTTTAATAAAGCTTATTAAGATAAAGCTTTAGGCTCTAGAACACGCTGTTAGTAGTACTTTAATAAAAAGACTTGTAAGGTCTTATATAAATTTTCTTTTTAAATTTTAAGCTTTTACTAATAATTAAAGTCTTTAAATTACTATTTTTTTAGCTAAAAAGCTTTTTGCTAAGCTCTAAAAAAATGCGCTGTTATAAGCTTTTTTTTTATTTTTTTTTAAGTTTTTTATACTAATAAATTGTAAAGTAAGTAGGCTAAAAAGCTTATAAGCTACTGTCTACGTCTTTCTAGAGAAAGTAGCTAAAGAGAAAAAGTCTAAGAAGGGCCTTAAAGGTAAGGTAGAGGAGAAGAAGGAGAGTTAAGATAACTAAGAGAAGCTTACTAGCTCTTCTAATAGTCTCCTTACGCGTTGTCTACGCGCTAAAAAGCTGTTAAATAAGCTAGTTAACTTTCTAGTTACTTAAAAACCTATTAGAAGAGGGTTATTCTCCTAGAATTTTATAAGTTTTTTAGAGGTAAAAAGCTAATTTATTCTAATAATTAAATATTTATCTTTTCTTTTTTTATACTTTTTTTTTCTTGGAATTCTCTATAAGACACGTGTTTTATATTAATAAGCTTTTTAAAGTGCTTAAGCTTTTATTTTAATAAGTACTTAGGAAGTTTATTAGCTAGCATTTTAGCTATTAGTAAATATTTAATTTAAAATAAGCTTTTAGCGTACTCTTAGCAGAGCTACATGTTCTATATATTAATATAGTAGAGCTTAGTAGTTATCTTTTCTTGCTCTCTAACAACTAGGCGTATAGTTTATTAGTTATTACAAAAGATTTTTTAAGCTCTTAAAACTATAAGCTTAAGCTCTTTAAATAGTTTTTTAAGTGCTATAAATTTTTTTGCTATATACTTTAATGTAAAGAGCTTAGCTTTTATTATTAAAGTTGTTACTATAGCTTAATAAGCTGCTTTTTAAACAATTAGACCTCTAAAAAGTATAATAATATAGCATTAAGAAGATTAATAAGTCTCTAATTTATCTGCAAAAGACGCGTCTCTATATATAGTAAGCTCTTTATTATTATTATTACTGTATATAATTTTTTTATGCCTTGTATAGTAGAGGTATTATATAAAATAATTTACAGCCTTTATGTAAGTATTTAAAAGGTTAGTAAAAAAGTAAAAGAGCTTAGAAACTGCATAGGTAGTGTTAGGACGCAGCATAATAGCTGTGTACAGCGCGCTACTAATACGCTCTTAGTAGGCCTTAATTTAAGGCTTTAGAGCCTCTTTAAGATTTTTAACTAGCTTTTTTAAAGGTAGAAAAGTCTTTAAGAACTTACTAAGGGCGTCTAAATTAAATCTTTTTATAACTTTGTTAATATAAGTATTATGTAGTAGTAATATTATGCGCTTTTTACAATTTTTTATAATTCTTATTCTTAGAAACTAGCTTGCTTTTTTTTTATTTTTAACTTTGTAAATATTTTTAATTAATTTAAGGAGCTTATAAGCTTTTGTTTAGTAAAATTAGTAATTTATAAAAAGAATATTATTTATATAAAATATTAAGAGAAGCGCGCGGTCCTTAGTATAGAAGAGATAAGGCTTCTTAGCTAAGGCCTATAAGCTAAGCTTTTTTAAAGTGTTTAAGAACTTATTATACTATAATAATAGTAAGTCTTGTAAGCTATATAAAGCTCTTTTAAGCTTAACACACTTTTTTAGGCGCTTATAACTATCTAGTAAGTTATATAGAACTATTGTTTCTTTACTAATATTAGTATTAAGAAACGTGCTTACTATATTAAGCTGCTAAATTTCTATATTAAATTTAGCTATAATTACTATTGTAAGTCTAAAGAATTACGCAGCTAGTATTGCTATATATATTAAGTGTAGTAAGTTTTTTACTTATAAGTTTTTTTTTACTATAAGACGTGCTTTGTATTTAAAAAAGTAGCTATTTTTATTAAGCTTGTAAGTAAATACCTATTTAAAAGAGAGAGGCTTAAAGTCCTTTAGAGTCTCTTTTTTTATCTAAGTACCTTTTAAAAGTAAAGTGTTAATCTCTTTTTAAGTAGCTTGTTTAAATAAAGTCTTATATTAGTAGTTTTAAAGGTTTTTTTATTTGTTTAAAAGCTTTAGGAGATTATTAAAGTAAGTTTAAAGTTAATTATTTTTTCTAAGAGCTACTGCTATTATAGTGTAGACTATAATTAGCTCTTAATTTTCTTAAAGCTAATAAAGTAGTGCTTTAAGCTTAGGTGCCTTTAAAAAGTTATAAAGCAAGTAGTGTATACCTATACCTTCTACGTTAAAACTATATTAGTCCTTATTCTTTAGCCTTAAAAAGCTTTCTATAGGAAGTTCTTATACTTTCTTTTTATAAAGTTTTTTTGCTAAAAATTTTTAAAGGACTCTAGCTAGTGCTGTAAGATTCTTAGCACTATACTAGGCCTTTTTAAAAGCGTTTCTTACTTTTTTTAAAGACTATAAGAGTTTCTATGCGTTTGTTAAGCTTAATCTACTAGTTGTTTACAATTTCTAGAAGCTAAGCAGCTTATTGCTACTACTTATAACCTTTTTAGCTAGAGTGCCTTGCTCTAGCATTTGCGCTTTTAGAGAAGAAGGCGCTAGCATTACTTTAAGCGTTAATAGCTATTTTAAAGGACTTTTTTACTTTGCATAAATTTTTTAAAAAGCGTTAGCTTAACGTTTTTTACGTGCTTTTAGCGTACTACTTATTAGAAACTATAGTAGGCCTTCTATAGTCTTTGTTATTAGCTAATTACTTATTAGCTTTAAGGCCTTTTATATTATTACTACTACTTAACTAAGACTTATAAGTTGCTTAAGTATTTCTTTAGCCTTACTAATTTTATTGTTATTAATAGTGTGTACTATAAGAACTGCGTCCTGCCTTAGTAGCTTATAAGCTAGTTTTTTATAGTATAGCGTTTTATTAAATGTAACGTTGCGCGTTATAATAACCTAGTTAAGCGCTAGGACTTATATCTAGTATATATTAAAGGCTTTGTATTCTACTAAGTAACTAATATAGCCTTTAGGAAGAGTCTTAAAGCTCTTCTTATATTGCTTAGCTACTTTATTTTTGTTTAAGGGATAGGCGCAGCAGCTATAAGCGTATATACTGCTCTAATCTAGTTTTATATTTATTATAAGGCTTTTAAGAGGCTTTAGTTTATAGTACTTAAAGTACTTTCTACTTTATTAATTAAGGAGCTTACTTAGTAAGCACAAACTGTGCGCGTAAGATAGTTTAACTTGCTTTTTTCTTTCTAAAAGAGCTTATATCCTGCTTTAACTAGTTTGTTTTTAAGTTTTTTAAACTAGTTAGTGTATAAGCGTTTTTAAATTTTTTTAGCTTTTTTCTTACTAATATTGTGTTAGACTTTAGCGTAGGCCTTAATTACTGCTAGATGTATATAGTATTTTATAAGATCCTAGTAGTACTTGTATTCTTTATTATTTTTATATAAGCACTTATAGTTAACTTTTTAAGCTGTGCTTTTATTACCTTAATTTTATAAGTTTTTAAGTTTCTTAAGGTAGTAAAAGCTTCTTCTATTAATTTAGCTAAGCTTAGTATTCTAACTAAGCGCTAATAGAGCATTCTTAAGAATACTTAACTAGTTTAGTTAAGGTTTAAATAATTCTTTTTAAGCATTTACTATTATTAGTAAAGTGTTTTTGTTGTGTTAGCTTAGTTAGGAGCATATTTAGCTTTTACAGCATTTAGAAAGTTAAATACAGTAAGCATACTGTCTACTTTAGAAATCTTTAGCCTTTTAGCTTTTAGTTAGCTTATTTACTACTTATTATACTAAGCTCTTAGTTTTATAGTACTAAGTTTCGCTTTTTTAAGGCTTGCTTAGTACTCCTAATATATTACTATTTAGTTAATAGCGTCTATTAGTACTAGTTTAAGCTGTAGTTATTTAATAAGCTTACTAAGTGTTTAACTAGCACTATCTATAAGTTTAATTATAATTAAAGCTAGTAACTATTTGCTAATAGTTATATAAACTTAATTTTAAATATGCTAAAGAGCGTATATATTTATAGCCTAGTCTGCATGCCTTGCGTAGTATTTATTAAGTTTTTTATTATAAGCTTTAAGTTTTCTTTAAAATAAGTCTTTTATAGGCGCTAAGGGCCTTAAAGGCAGCTTTATTAATATATTAATAGTTATAATAGCCTTTAGGTTAACATATTCTTAGACTTCTTTAAATTTAGCGTTAAACTTTAGCTAGGTATACTAGTAAGTTTAAGTTGCGTAGCTTATAAAGCGCGCTAAGTTAGTAATTTAAAAAAAGTTGCTTGCTATTATTTTGCGTATAATTAGTTAGTAAGTTAAGAGGTGTAAACTAAGTTTTTTAAACAAATTAAAAGGTTTAAACTACTGCTAGCGTACTTTAAGTTGCGTAGAGAGAATCTAAACTGCAATTTAAAGCGCTAGGCTTATAACTATAGTAAATAAGGAGCTAGTAATAGTAGTTTAGGAGAACTAAATAGTTAATTTTAATTCTGCTTTTCTAACTAAGTCTAAGACGTGCTATTTATATAGACCTAGCCTAGAAAGGCTGCTATTAAACTTAGAGGAGTTTGACACGTATCCTGCTAAGCTCGGGTGTAAGCTTATAAGTTTAGCGTAGATATTCTAACGTGCGGTTAGCTAGCGCGCGCTTAGCGCGTAAGCTAACAGGCGCCTAGGCTTAGGCCCAAGGAGGCCTTAGGCCTTGAGGTTAGTACGTCATAGATGCGACATTTCTTAATTTAGATGTAAAGTATTGCCTACTTATTAGCATTCTATTAATTAAGAGCTTTTTTTTAATTATTTTCTAACAGTTTAATTAGTATCCTGCTTTAAAGGCACAAGTTAGTAACTATAGTTTAAAGTTATAAGTACTTGCGCAGTATTTAAAAGTACTTATAATTTAGTTTTTTAACGCTTAGCTTATAAAGACAGGCATGTAATTACCTACTACTTTTATTTAACTTTAAGTTATTTGCTAACTATTAAGCTATTTTTAATTTAGATTTAGTTTAGAACACTATGTGTTTTTTTTTTTAAAAAAAACACACTTGTTTAATCATATAGTAAAATACTAAAAATGTTTTTTAAATTATTAAAAGTTAATAAAGCTTTACTAAGTGCTATTACTTATACTTACTTATTGCACTTTTTGCGCAACTAGTCTAGTGCAATCTTAGTGCCTAAAGCATTTAGGAAATTAGAAATTGCTAACAGCTTAACAACTTTAGAAAGCAAGTAAATTATTGCTTATTAATTTAAAAGTTGCTACTTAGTAAACTAACGCTTAAAAGTTGTTTATTTTTAGCAAACCTTGTCTAAGTAAAATCTGTATTGCGCTCTAATTGAATACTAAGTATTTTAATCTGTAGGTGCAAGATCCTCTTTTAAATACTTAATTAAAGCTTAAAAACTAGTAAGGTTTTAAGTAATTATACTTATTAATGTGTTTAACAGTAGGTTAAGATAAACAGTTTTACTAATCTAATTTTTAATATTAGTAATTTTAGCAACCTTTTTTGTTTACTAAGCAGTCTGTACTTTATACTTATTAACTAGCTTACTATAATTTTCCTTCTTACAGTTAGTATAAAAAATTTAAGCTTTATATTTATGTTAAGTAATTTTATAATTTTCTTGTTCTTGTGCACTTGCTTTGGGTAGTAAAGCAATAAGCTCTTTAATATTTTCAAGTAACTTAGAATACTGTAGCTTTTAGTAATCTATTAAGAGCACGTCTAGGAGATTAGGATTAACTTAATTCTAAATGCCCTTCTTTAAGCAGTGCAGTTTTAATAGAGCAAACTAGGTTAGCTAGTCTAATTAAGCTCTAAGGATTATTACCTCTAAAGAGACAAGTAGTGTATTAAAGAGGTCTATCTTAGTAAGATGCTTGTAGGATTACGAAGTGGATTATCGTTAAGGTGTGCGCGGGTTAATTAGTTAGTTAGTGGGAAGTTAATTGTATAATCAATAGGAGAGAGGTACAGCAGCTGCAGCGATCTGCTAGCTGTACTGTAGGAGAACAAATGGAGGAGAGTAAAGTAATAATTAAGCAGTTAGTCTTCCAGCTTGCTGATTGCGCAGTGGGAATCGATACTACAATCAAGCGGCCGGACTCATAACTGTCGGAAACAAAATACCGACCGATCAATAGATCGCACTCCGGCTAGAAGGTATATATTCTCCCACACTTAATATAATACTATAATTTAAAAACACTAATAACTATAATGCTATAAAGCTATATACTTTTAGAAAAAGTATAAAAGCACTGAATAAATTTATTTAATTTATTTTTAGCTACTAGCGTGCTAAAAGCAAGTATTTTTAGCACTTAGCTTAGTGTATTTAGTTTTTTTTGCTTATACTTTGAAAGCTACAAAAAATGCCTTACTTAAAAAAAAATACTTTCTTTAGCTGCTAATATAAAATAAAAATAAAATGCTTTATAGCACTTTTTAAAATTTAAAGTAACTTAAATTCTTATACTATAAGTAAAGTAGCTATAAACACGCTAGTATACTTTTGTGTTTTAAAGAATTCAAAATTTAACTAAAAAGCTTAAGTATACTTTAAAGTTAAGCTTTGCTTTATTACTAATAAGCTTAATATTTTATACTTTTTATATAGCATTAAGCTAATACAAAAGCTTTCTAAATAATATACAGCTAGCTAAAATATATTAAATTACTTTTACAAAATGCAATTGCATTTCATAAACTCTTGCTTAATATCTTATTATACATTAATAACTACAACGCAACTTAGCTAAATAGCTATTTAGCTTAATAAGCTTAATATAGCTGTAATAAACCTAACACTAGTTTACATATTACTTTTTTAGTAGTTGTTAAGTCTAAAAATACGTTAATACTATGTAGTAAAAGCTCCTTTAAGTTAAGTAAAATGTTATTTCAAAAGCTTTAATTTTGAAGGCTTTTATTTAATAACCTTAACAATTTCTATTGCAAGAAACTTAAATATAATACCTGTAACTGCTTTATGAAGCTAGCACTTTTTAAGGCAGAAACTGCTTATTAACGTTATATTTATATATATATAAAAGATAAGTTTAACTTAAAATTTAAGCAAAAATACTAAGCTAAAAAGTATTTTGACTTATATAAATTAAAAAACTAATGACTTTAAAAGATAAGCTACTTTTTAAACAGAACTAACAGCTATAATAAAAATACTTAGCTAATTTTTTATGAGTATAATAAGTTTAAAGTTTAATATATTACTTTAAAAAGTTTAAAATTAAAAAGAAAAAACTTATTTTTATGTAAAAAAACTTTGTGTAATTTGCTTTTTATATATTTGTTAGTTGTAACTATATAGTTCTATATAGCTACAAAACACTAGGCAATAACAGTATAAACAGCAACTCAATATTATCATAATTCTTAAATTAAACTTATGCGTTTAAATTATTTTTACTTATTTAATTAATTTCTTGTAAAAGCTATAATAAAGAAGTAATAAAACTAATAACTTACTATGTTAAGTTTTTCTTTAAAATAGATACTTATATTAAATATATAATAGCTTATACAGTAAAAACTTGTATAGATCTTAATTTTATACTTAGTTTTAAGTAGTATAAACTCTACTAGCTTAAGCTCAATTATTATAAAAGCATAATTCAGTTCTTTGATTAATACTATCAACTAGATTATTAGCTTAAAAATACCATGCTAAAACTAGTTTACAGCAGGCGTAAATAAATAAAAAATAAACTATTTAAATACAACTATACTAATGATTAAAGTTTAAAAGCATAAACTTCTACTAACTTCGACTTAAGTGGTACTACTAGACAGAATTTTAAACTAAAGCCTATAAGAATAAGTGTATTAGGCAAAGAATATATACTTCTTTACTATAATTCTTACACTAAGCAAATTTTTTTTAAAAAAGTTAAAAAGAAAGTACTTACTTCTTTGCCTAAGCTTACTAATAAACTACTTGTTGAAATAAAAAAAAATTTTTGCGGTATTTAAATATACGCAAAAATAAAAAAAATTTAACTTTTACTTTATTACTACGCGTAGTAAACAACTTGCTTAGTTTTAGTAGACAGCTATAAATAAAGACTTTACAAAGTTTATAAATAAACTTAAAAAAGTTACGTTTAAAAACATTTTTACACTAGAACTATGTAAAAAATATGCTAATTATAGTTTAGTACTTAATAAAAAAGTAGCATTTAAATTGCTAAACTATTTAATTTACAACTATAAGATTAAACTAACCTTAGTCGCAAAAATTCTAAATTATTGTCTACAGCTATTCTTAAGCTAATAAAAAGAGGCTCTAACTACTTATATTTACAAAATAAAAAAACGCAGATTAATTAAATAGTGTAACTTACTAGCATAAATATTACTTTTAATTATAGCTAAGCTAAGTTAAAGTATTTATATTTGTATAAACTTTTATAACTTGAATAAAGCTATAATTAAAAATTACTATTTAATTTTTCTTTCTGCAAGATAATAGCTAAACCTAATGAAGCTACTATTTTTTTTAAATTTAATATTATTTATGCATTCTACTAAGTTTGTATAAAGCTAGGCTTTAAATAGCTTACTACATTTACTATTTAGCAAGGCATATATAAGTATAAAGTTATGCTATTTAAATTATATAATACTTTAGCTTTTTTCTGGTTTACTATTAATAGTGTACTCTTAAAATATCTAGATTAGTTCTGTACTATATATTTAAATAACATTCTAGTTTTCTTATAATTAAAAAAAGAATATATTAAGCAAGTTAAGCTAGTTTTAGCCTAGCTAAAAGCTAAAAACTTTTACGTAAACTTTAAAAAGTACAGATTTTACAAAACTAGTGTTAGGTTTTTAAGTATTATTATTACTAATAAAAGTATTAAAATAGACTTAGCTAAAGTTATTGCAATTTATAAATAAAAGACACTTTAATGTATAAAAAAACTACTAGCTTTTTTAAGCTATATAAGCTTTTATTCATAATTAACTAAAAGCTACTTATTTATTGCTTTTCTTCTTACAGAATGTATTAAGGCTAAAGTCTTTTTTAATAAAAAGCTTAGTAAAAAAGGATATACCATCTATAAAGACTTACAGTAGGATAATAATACTAAAAAGCTTTTAATATACTTAAAGCTGCTTTTTGCAAAAACTTTATACTAATATATTTTAACTTTACTAAACTAATTTACATCTTTACAGACGCCTTAGCCTAAGCTACTAGCAGTGTTATAAAACAACTTAACGCGCAATATATTTTATAGCTAATTATTTTTTTTTAAAAAAAAGTACTCTGCAGCAGAATGCAACTATAACATTTATAATTTAAAACTTATAGAAATTATTTAAGCATTTAAAGAATAAGAACTTAAACTTATAAAGATTAAGTATTTTATTTATATTGTTTTTAACTACAAGAACTTAGAAATATTTATATTAAATAAGACACTTACTAGACATTAAGCTTAATAGTTACTTTTTGTTAGAGATTAAGCTACTTAGCTGTTTCTCCACAGGATCCAGGTGCTCAAAATTACATCAAGAATCTACAATTTACCTACAATTAATTAATTACTAAAAGCTATTACGCTACTAGTACGACTTATTATTGTTATTAGTTAATCTACAGCAACTACGCAATTCTGTACCCCTCTTTTTTAATCTCTAGGTTATAAGCCTAAAATTAGGTTACCTCTAAGTCTATTAAAAACAATTAGAAGGCATAGGCTAGTAAAAATGCTAACAGTTGGGTCTAACTAATTAGAACACTAAAACCTTCGCACCTCCGCATCGCCACAAATACAAGAGATATATACGTGAAATTTGTATATAAGGTAAAATATGCCCTAATAAATAGGGTGTAAAATTCTTAGCTTAATATCTCCAAAACTCGCAGCGATGCGCAGGTACAAAGGTTTTAGTGTTCTAATTAGTTAGACCTAACTGTTAGCATTTTTACCTTGCATTTTAGAAAGATTTATACTTACACAATAGCTTGTGTAGTAGATAATATAATATCTTGCAATCTTATGTAATCTTACATAATAGATTGCGTAGTTGCTGTAGATCAACTAATAACAATAATAAGTCGTACTAGTAGCGTAATAGCTTTTAGTAATTAATTAATCGTAGGTTAATTATAGATTCTAGGTGTAATTTTGAGCACCTGGATCCTGTGGAGAAACAGCTAAGTAGCTTAATCTCCAACATAAGTAAATTAGTTACTAAAAATATACTTATACTAATATATTAACTACGTGTAGAATAACTAAGCTTTGTAGCTGTTTATTATTAAATTTTAAGTTAATAATACTATTAACTTTAGCACAAGCATAACTTTGTTTTTTACTAACCTTAAATATTACTTTTGTAGCAGAATTTACTTTTATAAAAATATAAATGCTAATTTACTATATTTAGCTTATAACTAAGCTATCTGTGTAAAAGAAATAATAGACTTATATATAAATTTAGTTATATACTTAAAGAAGTAACTTTAATAAGCTTAGTAAAAGTAAGCAGCTTAAGCTAACATAACACGTTGTACTATGCTACTATATAATATTAAAAATTAAGTTTACATTTTAACAATAAACTAAAGTACTTTATACTAATTAAAAAAGCTATTAAACTGCTAGGCTAGCCTTTACTTAGTAACAAGAGTTATTTATAAAAAATATACTTATAAACTAAACTTGCCTGCAGAAATAATTTGCAACAGCACATTTTTAGTATTTTATTTTAAACTTTTATTTCTAGTAGCTACTAAAGGCTTACTTAGTTAAGCACTAGCTTAACTAGTGCTAGGAAAAGTTATAAATAGTAATAGCAATACTTATATAAAATAGCTTATAAACAAATTTAGTAATATTGCCTTTTTATAAATAAGCAAAATTAAGGAATGCTAAGCATATAAAATTAAATAAACAGTTTTTTTAAAGCTTACTTAGCATAATGCTAAAAACTAATTTACTTATTATAATGCTAAACTTTTTTACTAGAAATATTTTAATAAGCCTACTCTCCTAGATCTTGCTATAACTTCTAATTAGACTTCTTTCTCTAAAGACGCAGGTAATTAAAAAAAATATACTAGTACTAACAAGAACTTAGTGTAAAAGCTTGGAAACCTTATGTATATAATAGTAAAAGCTACTAAAAAAAAATACTTAAACTACTAAACTTTACGCTATTAATACCTGCTTTACTATAATTATTAAATAAGTACTGTAGTTAGTTACTTACTAGTTATAAAAGTTATACTTATAATAGCAAATTTCTTTAAAGTTAGTAACTCGAAGATACTTTTTTTTATATTGTATAGAAATACTGTTTGCTTTAATTTTTACGTTTTAAAGTTAAAATAGTAAAAAATAGCTCAGAAGTATATATTTTGTATAAAGATTTATATAAATATGTGTAGCTTTATACAAACTATAAACTAAATTTCAAAAACTATAAAGTTTAGTAGTTTATATAAGTTTTTTTTTTTTTTTAAATTGTAATTTCCTTTTTATTTTTCTTTGTACTAGCAACTATAGCTAAAGAACTAGCAACTTTTTTTATAGAGAAAAGGCACATATAAAAACATAGCCTTTATCTACTTACTACTATATACTTTATAGCTAGCTTTAAAGTATGTAGCTAGAAATAGAGGCCTGCCTTACTACTTGGCAAGCACTAGTCCTAGCTAGGCGTAACACTAGGCTTAGCGCCCACTATGCTAGCACTAGCCTTTCTTCTCTACTATATAGCTGCCTACATACTTAGCCTTTTCTAGGTCTATGTCTGCTATTCTCTACTCTAAATACAAGCTATCTTTTAACTAGCCTTTCTTCTGTGCGTAAAGTCTACCTTACACTAAGTTAAGCAACTAGTATTATTTACGCAAGACTTTGTTAGATTAAAAGAGCATTATATTTTTAACTAGCTAGTAGGCTATTGTAAGGCCTACTTAAAGTAGTATTAAGCATTATTTAAAAAGTGTAAACGTTACATTTTATTTTAATATAGTACAATTATGTTTAAGAATATTTAAAGACTTTAAGATAATTTTATAAAATATAAAGCTATACTAAATTTTATGCATGTTACACTTATATATTTAACTGCTAAAAAGATTAAGAGCTATCTAAATATACATATTAAGAAAACTTACTAAATATAGTACTATAAGCTTTTATAAATGTTTAACTTAACATAATTATATTAGCTAGTAACTATAAACTAATTTTTTTAACTATATTAATAAAAAAAAAATTGTTTGTAATAATTTTATTAAAGTATAAAGTAAGCTTAAAATTAAGAGGTTATATACACTTTTATTTTTATTAGCTACTTATAGTGCGTAATTTAGGCTAATAGTTAAGGTCTTAAATTATATATAAGACTTTCTCTTATATAACTTAGTAGACTTTAGTTAAACTTCATATTTTTTTTTTCTTAAGGCGTTAAAAAGTAGTGTTAGTTGTAGTTAGAATTTATTTTTAAAAATAGTGAAAAGTAGCTACTTTCTACTAATTAGTTGCAAAGGTTAAAAAATAAAATTATGTAGTTAACATAATTTAATTAGTAAAAATGAGTTCTACTTAAACTACTAAGTAAAAATTAAAGTTAAAAGAATTTGCTAAAAGTACTAAAAACAACATTAATTAAAACGTGTTTAACAGCAATTACTACCTATAAGCTAGTATATTAAGCTTTATACTATATTAATCTTGCTTACACTAGTTTACTTTCTTTAGTATTAGTTACTTACTAATATATACAATTTAACTTTTATGTACTACTTAATAGCAAGGCTTTTAAAACTATTAAAATATTTTTACTAACTTACTTTAGTAGTATAAGAATGCTGCCTACAATAATATAAAGTAAAGAAGTATACTTATAGCCTAACTATTAGTTAAAATTTAAAACTAAAAAAAAATTAATAAAGTAGTAAAGTTGAGTATACAACTAGTCTTGCTAGTAATAAGCTTATTAAGAAGCTAGTATTACTATTTATAAAGTTATACATAGCTTTTTTACTATATTTAAATTAATTTATTTTATTTTAAATACTAAATACCTATAAGCAAGCTTTTACTAAAGCTTAACTTTTAGTAAAATATTATTTAAACTATTAATTATTAGTTATACCTATGCTAGCTGCAAAGTGCTTATATATTTTTACTTTTTTTAACAACTTTAATTTTAATTTTGCGCTGTTATTAACTATACTAAAATTCTTAGTTTTATTTGTAGACTACTAAATAAACTGTATAATAGCTAATATAAAGTACTAGGCGTAACCTTTATTAAATAAGCTATTTTTAATATTAGAAAAAACTATTTTATATGTTTTTATGAGTGCTTGCTAGTATACTACTGGCGCAAACTATTTTATTACTAGCATAATAAGTAACGTAGTTCACAAGCGAGTCAGCCACCTAAGCAAGTTAGCCACGCGAAATCCTCGCAAAATTTCAAAACAATAAGTGTCTATTTATCAACAACAACAAGGTATAATTCTCTAAAAGGTTCACACAATTGCTGCATCTATATAAAGAACAAGCTAACAAGATATAAAAACTCTAGCTTCAATTTCAAGAGAGATATACTTATTTCTGTAGTTTTACAAGAGTATAAGCAGTCTATCTCTACAACTACTAATGAGAATTTCCTAAAAGTTTCCTAGCTTACTTTTTACATAGATACAGCAATTATGTTAGATTTTTAGAGGATTCTACCTTGTTGTTGTTAAGAAATAAACACCTATTGTTTTAAAATTTTGCGGGGATTTCGCGTAGCCAACTTACCTAAGTAGCCAACT
The DNA here is from genome assembly GCA_009289805.1 of Alternaria gansuensis. Taxonomy (NCBI): domain Eukaryota; kingdom Fungi; phylum Ascomycota; class Dothideomycetes; order Pleosporales; family Pleosporaceae; genus Alternaria; species Alternaria gansuensis. The sequence goes on along the minus strand of WBOK01000288.1, from coordinate 33,821 downwards.
CGCTTGTGAACCACGTTATATAAAAAGCTTTTTTAATTAATTAAATTTTTTTTACTTTTAACACTTAATACTTTAAGTATACTAAACAAGTCTTTTTTTTAGCAAAATAACAGTATTAATATTAATATATTTATTTATTTACTTATAGTTCTTAAAACTATAAAGATATTATTTATAATTACATTTAATAGCAACTTTAATATTAAAAAAAACTGTAAGTAAGCAGAAAATTAGCTAAAAATAATAACTAATAATAATACTTTCTAAGTTGCTAGTATTTTTAATTTTTATTTTTATTATACTTTTTGTTAGTAGTAAAAAGAATTAAATACTAAAGTAGATAAGTCTAATAAAGAAAATTGCATTAAAAAAATAGTAGTTAATAGTAAAAAGGCAAGAAAAGTAAATAAATGCTTTTTATTTAGCTTACTTATACTTAATTTTAAAAAAAAGTAGCTTATTTACAACTATTTTATAAAAAATAACACTTACAGGTGTAAGCAAAAAGTAGGCAATATTCTAGTTTTTTTTTAGCTAGTTAAGCTCTTAGCTAGCTACGTCTAAAATAAGTAGTCCTGCCTTTGCACAACTAGTCTTAGCAACTTCCTTTAGTAATGCTTAGGGCTATTACTAGAACGATATTTTACTTTTAGATCTTGCTAGAGTTGATTTTCGCAGCTCTCCTACGCATTCGAGCCTTTCGCTACCGGCAACGGGGATATCAAACCCTGCACCATCGTTTCCATCAAGCACAGTCCAGCCTTTTCGTTCATTTAATGGTCCGGACTTGTCTGCTCCAACCTGGTTGATCAGAGCACAGTGCAACAACGATGAGGATGATGAGGATATGGCGGATACTGTCGCAGGGGGTTCGTTGAGTGAATGTTCTGACTAGATGTACTCAGAAGTAAGGATGACAGGGCAATGGAGAGTAAAGAGAGAGAGAGAGAGAAAGCCCTTAAAGGAGACAAGAGTTGTATGATCATGTGTTTGTCCGAATTGCGACACGCTAATGCTAGATGAGATGACGAAGTAATGAAAAAAAAAATAGAATACCCCGAGACAATGTTGCACGACGAGCGTAAAGGCTTCTTTTTGTTGTAAATGTGTTGCATAGTAATAGCACGCCTTACCATCAAGAGGCGCAACGCATACACCACCTGGTTGCGCCAGCGATACGGTTTCCTGCGCACATCTACATCACTTGTCACCGAGTATGATTATGCAATTGAGAGTGTCGTCGACGAGTAGTATGGCGATTACGCGACTGGCGGGTACAACTTAGGCTCGTGTCGGGTGCTGCGAGAGACAATCTACACGCATCAGTCAGCAGCACACCTTTGTACCATCCTGTCATCGCGCCACAATCCCAAACGCAATCGATATCACGCCCATTCTCTCATTGACTTTGAACGTTTATCATTGATCTTGGAAGGAATCTTGATTGAATTTGCCATTGTTGTGGACTTTCGGAACCAAAAGACACCGTTGCACCAGCCTGAACATTTACGTGTATGAGAGACTGTGCATGGTGTCTCCCAAACTACTGTTGTTCTCTCGCTCTGTGCCCGGTATTTGAGCCTAGTCATCCATCACTCCATTGCTTTTCGACCGTTCGTTCCGTCGCCAAAGATCGTATCGGAACAGCTTATATCGAAGAAGGGTAAAGCATGACGCGGACGGAGGCACCGAAGGACTTGGGAGGGAGGTTGTTCTTGAACTTGGCGCGGACGACGCCAGAGTTGCCGTGAGGGCGGGTGACCTTGCCCTGTTTTGGAGGTTAGATTTCTTATGTCTTTTTGGACAGTGATATTGGCGTTTCATACCCAGATGACACGGATCTTGGAGCCTTGGATCGCCCGTTGTGCGCGGTAGACATAGGCTACCCTCTTGCCAGCGTCTGAAGGTGTGTTAGCTTCAAAATTCAGTGGTCGGAAGGGCATGAGGGCGGACGTACACCACTGAGCTGCCTTGACATCGTCGACACCCTCAAGCTTCAGCAGAGAAGTCCCGGGGTTGGTGTTCCTCTGCCATCTTCGTCAGAACGGTAGCCACAATACGCGAATTTGGTGCGCACAAACCTTGCCGCGCTGGTAGCTGATGTGCTTGCCCTTGACGTAAAGGCGGTGGGACTTGTTGTCGGCAGACATGGCGAATTTTTTGGGCGGCCTCGGGGGGATGAAGGGGACGTCTGGGTCGGGTTGATGCTGTCGTTAGTACAGAGAAGTCGTCGTTGCCAAAGCGAAAGACGAATTGCTTCATGTCCAGTGGGGCGTTCTCGCTTACTAGCGCCACACCAGCCACACCTTGTCTTGCCGTTGTGGCGCAAACGCTTCGCCTCGCCAGCAGCCAGTGTGCAGCCCCTACGCTTTGATAGTATCAGGCTGATCAAATCACTCGCTGCTCGTTGGGAGGAGTGTCTCTACTCCACGCCCTAGGTGCTCTCGATGTTCTTTGCACATATATGGTAATCAAGAAGGCACAAATTCTTCCGCAAATGCTCCGCAGCCACAGTTGCTGTGCCTGTCCCAGCCTCTTCTTACCCCTTTCGGCTCTGTCTTGCAACGCATGTGTAAGCCTGGCGCCTGACTGTTAATTACTAGCATACTGCCTAGGCATGTTCGGCTGCCTAAGAGTATCTAACAAGCCGTCGCGTGTCGCACGTCGGCATTTGTGCAATCGGTTCGGCCAAAGACGGCTCACTCAGCATTCACAGCCTGGGACAAGCCAACTGGCCAGCGGCAAAATTCTCACCTATCCATCGTGTTTCCGAGTGCTTTCACAAACATCGTTTGGGGCCCAGTACGCCAACATAGCTGCTGCAAGTCCTCAATTACGGCGGGTCCCACCAAAGCTGCTAGCTGACCAGTGCTGTCCGCTCGGTATGCTCAAAGAGGGGCCGGGGATTTGACAGACCCAAGTACCAGCCCGGGACGCTGAAATGTGCCGATGCTTGTGTACACTCTAGTAGAATTCACACGTTGTCCGGACTCGGGGAGCCTCGCGGCGGGGCAGCCGTACATGACATGCGACTCCCTTAGGCGCTGTGACAGTGATGAGACACGACCGAGGTCTTAGAGCATAATTACAGGAGAACAAACAAAGTTTGAGAGCTTCAAAGTCTATCGCCTTCTAGGCAAGTGTATACGCAGTCGTTCCACGCGCAGTGCATGACGATGGTGGGGGTGTCCGCAAATCCCTGGGTACGGCTTTAGCAAGGTCTCCTCCGGGCGGGCTTCAAGGGTTTTGACTGGTGCCGAAGATGCTTTGCAAGACGGGCGGCCGCTTACTGATGCTTGGTGAATGACCTCGCTATTTTTTTGAAGCTTTTTAAAAGACGTCAGATACCGCTGTATGTTTCTGCGGAGCATTCCTGTCTGATATCCTATCACCGGCGTTGGAGCGGCAAATTGAAGCTAACCAACGTCACCACCACGCGAAACCGCTAGAGCAGCTCCGATAACCCCACTACATAGGACTTTTCCTCAAACACCAACGTCCTATCCGTAGCTTCCGCCCTTACTTCGAGATCTCTCGTGTAACTTTAAAATCGCTACCCTCTATAGCCCTTAATTGAGCTGTAATCTTGCGATCGCTCCTCCCGCAAAGCGTTTACATTACATATCAACACAATGGCGGACACAGTCATCCAGCCTAAGCATGATGAGGCCAATGCCGGGTAGGTAGCCCTCACTACCCGAATTGACCTCTTACGGACTTTGACGAGTTGTTCGGACATGTAATCAATTTATCCGGCAGTTGGTTTCTGCTAGACCACATCGCGCTCCTCGGCGGAGGGGTTGCTCGATGCGCGAAGCCGACCAACGCGCTCGTAGTATTTTGAACACCACAGCTAACATAATTTCTGACAGAAACATGGAGCTTAAAGACAACACCATCATCGTTGTTTTGGGCGCCTCCGGTGATCTAGCCAAGAAGAAGACTGTATGTAAAGAAGCAGATGCACAAGAAAACACCAGACTAACGTCATTTCAGTTCCCAGCACTCTTCGGCCTCGTATGTTGCACGATCAAGACACGCATTCGACTTCTCTGACAACCAATACAGCACCGAAACAACTTCCTTCCAAAGAACATCCATATCGTCGGATATGCACGCACGAAGATGGACCGCGAGGAGTACCTCAAGCGTGTCAAGTCTTACATCAAGACCCCCACAAAGGAGTTGGAGAAGCAGCTGGATGAGTTCTGCGAATTCTGCTCGTACGTTTCGGGTCAGTACGACCAGGATGACTCCTTCATCGGACTTGAGAAGCACATGCAGGAGATCGAGAAGGGCCGCAAGGAGAACAACAGGATATTCTACATGGCTCTTCCTCCCAGTGTCTTCATCACAGTCTCTCAGCACTTGAAGCGTAACTGCTATCCCAAGAACGGAATTTCTCGAGTTATCGTAAGTTGCCCAAATGCAGCTTTCCGGACAGATGCAGCTAACCGCCGTCACACAGGTCGAGAAGCCCTTCGGCAAGGATCTCCCAAGCTCAAGAGAACTCCAGCGCGCCTTGGCCCCGGATTGGACCGAAGATGAGCTTTACCGAATTGACCACTACTTGGGTAAGGAGATGGTGAAGAACATCCTCATTCTCCGATTCGGTAACGAGTTCTTTGGCGCAACCTGGAACAGGAACCACATCGACAACGTTCAGATCACCTTCAAGGAGCCTTTTGGAACCGAGGGCCGTGGAGGTTACTTTGACGAGTTTGGCATCATTCGTGATGTTATGCAGAACCGTACGTGGGAGACAGATAATTAAATTAAGGAATGACTAACGATTATAGATTTGCTGCAAGTTCTTACCCTCCTCGCTATGGAGCGGCCCATCTCCTTCTCCGCCGAAGACATCCGTGACGAAAAGGTCCGCGTCCTTCGTGGTATGGCTTCGATCGAGCCCAAGAACGTTATAATCGGACAGTATGGAAAGTCACTGGACGGCCAGAAGCCGGGCTACAAGGAAGATGACACAGTCCCCAAGGACTCGCGATGCCCCACTTTCGCATCCATGGTCGCTTACATCAAAAACGAGCGATGGGATGGTGTACCCTTCATCCTGAAGGCAGGAAAGGCCTTGAACGAGCAGAAGACCGAGGTTCGCATCCAGTTCAAGGATGTTACCTCTGGTATCTTCAAGGACATTCCACGAAACGAGCTTGTTATCAGAGTGCAGCCCAACGAGAGTGTTTACATTAAGATGAACTCCAAGCTGCCCGGTCTCAGCATGCAGACTGTCGTCACAGAACTCGACCTTACCTACAGACGGCGGTTCTCCGACCTGAAGATCCCCGAGGCATACGAATCGCTGATTCTCGACGCGTTGAAGGGTGACCACTCCAACTTCGTCCGTGACGACGAACTCGACGCCAGCTGGAGGATCTTCACGCCACTTCTACACTACCTTGACGATAACAAGGAAATCATTCCTATGGAGTACCCATACGGTTCGTAGGAGCTCAGAGAAAAAGGGAAACATTTACTGACCATTTTTAGGCTCCCGCGGCCCTGCCGTTTTGGACGACTTCACTTCTTCTTACGGATACAAGTTCAGCGATGCAGCAGGTAGGACCTCAACTCTTTAGCGAACTAGACCAAAGTTGCTGACATGTTTTTAGGATACCAGTGGCCCATGAACGAGCAGAAGTTGTAGATGGTTGTTCTACATATGGCAGACGCCTGTGAGGTTTGCTCGGAATCATAATGAAGACAAGTGTCTTGGAAGCTTTGAGCAGTTGGGGCACATTCAAGCCAATAGATGATGAATACAACGGCGTTTCCATGTCGTAAATCGATCCACTAAACAATGTATCCGTGATGTATGATTTCTGATTGCTAACCAGTTGTGCCTGGACCTGCATACTTGGACTTCCGAAAGCGGAGGACTGGTAAGCTAAGGATTCCTGGTGGGGTTAAGGGCTAGAGCGGGATGGCATCATCGGCGACATGAGAAATTTTTGAGAAGCGTCGCGTCAGACGACGCTGACTGAGTCAACTGTAGACGTCAATGACATATAGGGAAAATTAGTTCCAACCAGTCATCCAGTACTCCCAAAAAAGTGGGGGGCATCTCGCATGCGCTTGTTGTTGCTGTTCATTGTTGCCGCCAGTCATCCTTTGCTGCAACTTCCAACAACCTGTCTTGCAATTGCTTTGTGATTCGTCCAGCTTTTCACAGTTTGGTAGTCGTAGTAGAAGAGTCATTTGGCAGTATTAATAGTCTAGATTCCCCAACGTCTTCCGGATCGCACAACCAGATTGAATTGTCGCAATCCCTCCTCCGAACCACCTCCGCAATAACCTCCGCGCACACACCATGACTCCTGCACAGGACATTGCCGGCAGCGGCATCAGCCAACTCGCACGTCAAGTGTCGAACAGCCTCAACCTCAGCACCAGCCCAAGCCTCTCTTTCCACAGTCCGTCATCCACATTCCGCCAACAGCCGACGGGTAGCTTCAGCAACCAAGCCAGCAGATCCCACGCGCAGCAACTCGCCAAGCAATTGAAGCCTTTCGATACCAAGGATATCAAGGTTCTTCTCCTCGAAAATGTCAACGAAGCCGGTGTCGATATTCTCCGGGGTCAGGGATACCAGGTCGAGGCGGTCAAGGCCAGTCTGGCAGAGGACCAGCTGATTGAGAAGATTCGCGATGTTCAGGTCATTGGTATTCGCTCAAAGACGAAGCTCACCAAGAAGGTGCTGGAGGAGGCAAAGAATCTCATCGTCATCGGTTGCTTCTGCATTGGAACGAACCAGGTCGACCTCCAGACTGCCGCCAGTCAGGGTATCGCTGTCTTCAACTCGCCCTTCAGCAACTCGCGCTCCGTCGCGGAACTCGTCATCTCAGAGATCATTGCGCTTGCTCGTCAGCTCGCCGACCGCTCTATGGAACTACACAATGGCACATGGAACAAGGTCAGCAAAGGCTGCTGGGAGATTCGTGGCAAGACACTGGGTATAGTTGGATACGGACACATTGGTAGCCAATTGAGTGTGTTGGCTGAGTCCATGGGCATGAGCGTCATTTACTACGACGTTCTGACCACCATGGGTCTGGGAACTGCGCGACAAGTAGCGTCGTTAGATGACCTCCTTGCACAAGCTGACTTTGTCTCGCTCCACGTTCCAGCCACCTCTGAAACCAAGAACCTCATTGGCAAGGAACAATTCGCAAAGATGAAGGACGGCAGCTATCTCATCAACAATGCCCGTGGCACTGTTGTGGACATCCCCGCCATGATCGAAGCCAGCCGCTCTGGCAAACTCGCTGGTGCCGCTATTGACGTCTTCCCCAACGAACCCGCTGGCAATGGCGATTATTTCACTACTGATCTAAACTCCTGGACCAAGGACCTCGTCGGTCTGAAGAACATTATCCTAACCCCTCACATTGGTGGCAGCACCGAAGAAGCGCAATCTGCCATCGGTGTCGAAGTCAGCACAGCACTCGTCCGCTACGTCAACGAAGGAACCACACTTGGTGCCGTCAACCTGCCAGAAGTCAACCTGAGAAGCTTGACACTCGACCAGCCAGACTGCATGCGTGTCATCTACATCCACAAGAACGTACCGGGTGTGCTGAGACAAGTCAACGGTATCCTTCTCCACCACAACATCGAGAAGCAAATGTCCGATTCAAGAGGCGATGTTGCGTACCTCATGGCGGACATTAGTGAAGTCAAGGAGGGTGAGATTAGGGATTTGTTCACAAGCTTGGAGGAGCTTTCTTGCAAGTCCACACCTGCTTCTTTTCTCGGTGGAATAGACAGCTAACTCTTTACAGCGTGTATCCGTACCAGGGTCTTGTACTAGGCGGACTGCCCCTTTCAGTATCACGAAGAAAGACGGAAGGTGGTGGAAAGGCGTTCTCCACCCGCCGACCTCGTTCAGCAACACCAAAACGATACGGCTTCTGACATGTTGGGTTCGCTGCCGCATATCCGTGACCTCAAAAGTATGGGTAAAAGGCTGTCGCATGGCGTCTAGTTGGGTTTGGCACATGGAAATTTAGGCTAGGAACTGGAAAAGAAGACGGATAGAAAAGTAAAAGTTTCAACACTGCGGTTATTACTACTTGGGTATAGTAAAATGAGATAGGCAAGGATGCAAAGAGAAGACCAGCGTTCCTTATCCACGTGAATGTCATGGAAAAAAAAACAGGTAAACCCATAATTTGCGGCGCACAAGCTACCAGCGATATGTACCCACTCTTGTGCACAGCTAACCCCAACACTCACTTATTACACAGACGTATCACTCCTGCCCAACAAAATAAATGACTGGTGACGACTCACAAGCTCTGCATTTATGTATCAACTTGACCAACCAAAATGCATTCAGTGCAGTACTGCATATCAAATACCGCAGGCGTACAAATAAGACAGTCCAAGTAAGCAACTCAGAAAAAGCGAGCTTCTTCAAACCCACAAGACACTGACATCCAGACAGGAGCCATCGCACGTGATTGTGGATGTGCGACTTCCCAATGTTCTCCTTACTTCTGGCGCATAACCATCAACATCTATGCAGAGCGAACAAACACAACACACCAAGTTATAAAAAGATGGATAAGAAAAGAAGAAAAAACAAAAATTGTATTCCCAGAAAGAAAGAAAAAAAAACCCCCCTCCAGCATTAAATACCCAACATCATCATCATCATCATGCGTCATACGCCTTTGATCCCCCCCTCACATTCCCGCATTTGTAGAAAACGTTGTAGAAGTTTGAAAGCACACAACATCTTCCATCTTCTCCTAGAAGAGTCCGGTGACTTGGACAGAAAATAGAGAACAGCTGCTAACTACAACTAACAAACATTGGGTTCATCTGCGGCGCTTGCTTCCTTTCGTCTCGTGTCGTTTCATGTCTAATACCAAATTTTCATTCCGCTCACAAAGATGCTAAAGTTCATGCCTCGATACCTTCTTCAATTGTGCCGTGTCCGTTCATGCCGCCTCCGTTCAGTCCCGATCCGCCGGTCAAAGCGTTCATGGCGTCGCCGTTGCTTTGGCCGTGGGGCATATCGTCGTCGAATTCGAGCTTCTCTTGTTGCGCGATGGCTTGTTGAGAGACAATCTCAGCGAGGCGCTTGAGGCGGGGTGTTTGCAGCCCTGTCGAATGTGTTAGACGTGCTCCGGTTGAGCGATGAATTTTTGAGAGAGGATACTTACAAGAGGGCGTATATGTCTCGAGTGCTGTGATGACTCGCGGTTCCGCGATTTCGTACGGACCACTGTCCTCCATGTCGACTGCTGTGAGCAAGAGGACGTCGCTCTTCTCTGTCACACGCGATGCGACAGCCTTCATGATCTCGCCATTGATGGGCTGTTCATAGTCGGCTACCAAGTACTGGTTTAGCAGCTTCTGGATCTGGTTCGGACTCAGCATCCAGCAAATGTCCTGGATAATCTCAATGTCGTTCAAAGTAGCCTTCTTCAGCTGAAGCAGCTTGGTAGCTTGCATCAGATGCTCGAGCTGCAGTGTACCCTCGGGCATGTCATGCGACTTGCACCATTCTTCGATACGCGTGATGTTGTAGTTGATTTGCAGACCTCGCTTCCATGAAAGGAAGTTACGGCGCATGAGCAAGTCGTTGAAAGCAGTAACACCCACTAACCTCAACAACTCCGTAACACACTGTGTGATGATGGAGTCTTCCAGGTAGTAAGCTTTCATTGCCTTGTAGACGCTGTTGAGTAGAGTGAGCAAGTTGTCCATGCTGTAGGCAGGGGTGTTGCTGCCCTGGAGCAGCTTTCCGAGGAATCGGTTGCTCTCGTTGGTGACGAAGCCAGGTAGCGATTGCGATTCGATGATGGCAGGAATGATCATCTTGTGTAGCTTCTTCTTCAGCACCTTCATCCAGGTGTGGTAGATGTTGAACTCGAGACTCTCAAGATCATGCTTCACAATCTCCAACAAACGGTCGTACTCGTAGTTATCGGTCTTTTGTTGCTCATACCAGTCTTCAGCAAGGAAGACGAAGGAGAGCATCTCGTGTACGTTTGACAACCAGAAAGCACCTGGGTTGATCGCATCTTCCGCATCGTGTTGCATGACCTCTTGTTGAATCGACTGCATGACGTTTGCAAGGAAACGCTCCGACTCCTTGACGAAACCGTTGTTCCACATCTCTGATGTGACAAGGTTGATGAGATAAGCAGGGAAGAGCACCTCCTTGTCGGTAGGCGGGGGTGTCGTTGTGGGCGATGGGATCTTCAGGTTCTTGATCAGCCCAAGCGTGACCTCGTCGTTCAACATGTCCTCCTCGGCAAGGATGTTCTCAAGCTCAAGCTCGACATTATCGAGCTGAGCAAACGTTGAGCCAGAAAGGTTCTGCCTGTGGATGGTGGAACCAGGAGCCATCGAGACTGGCCGTGGGTTGTACTGTTCGCTGAAACGGTTGATATCGCGAGTATCCGGTCCGGCACTGCGCCTCTTTGGCTTCTTCGACGAGACGAGCTTGATCAAGCTACTGGGGACTACGCTGGTCGAGTGTCCGTTGGTCAGGTCGGCGATTGGGCCAGACCGCTTCATCAGTTCGACCTGCTCTTGCAATTCGGCGAGCTGTTGGCGAAGCGTCATTTTTTCGGTCTCGGTAACATTGCTCCTCCTCTTGGATTGTTCCAGGTCGTCTGTAGTCCTCTTCAGCGAAGCACGAAGTTCCTTCTCTTCCTCCTGTAGATGTCGCATCTTTGCGGTGCTCTCTTCGTAGCTTGTCTGCAGTTTCTTGTATTCGTCTTCCATCTGGCTGAGCTTGGCAGCGGTGATACCAGCCTGGTTGGCTTCGGCTTGTAGTTCCTTCTGGCGGTTCTCGAGTGTTCGACTGCGCTCCTTGTACGATCTGATCTGGCTCTCGTAGTTCTCCACTTGTGACTTGAGCGACTTGTTTTGCTCCCTCATCGTACCAAGGTTCTGGGTAAGCTCCACGACCTTGTTCTCGAGCTTGTAAGAGATGTTCTTGAGGTCGCGAGATTCGGCGCGAAGGACCTTGTATTCCCTGCGGGCCTTCCTTCCCCTCCAGAGCTTCTGAACAGTGATGATATCGTTGATCTCCTTCTTGTAGGCGCGAATATATCTTTGTTTACGCCAGTTGCGTTGGATCATACGAGCAGCATCTCCAAGCCTCTTGTCCAACATGTTCTTGCGGAGAAGGAATCCCTTTGCGGCAGCCTCAAACTTGATAAGCGAGTTTCGGACGACAAGGAAGCGCTTGCGGTCTTTAGTACCACGCCAAATCTTCTGAATGGTAGTCGCAGCCCTGACTTGCCTAGCCTCTTCGGCTTGTTCCCTGGTCATGTAGCCCCTAGCCAACGACTGCACGAGAATGACAGCCTCCCGCATCTCGAGGTAGATGCGACGGTAATACTTGGCTCGGAGGTTCTTCTGGATCATGACAGCCGCATCGTTGAGCCTGGCTGTACGCAGGTTCTCAAGGAAAGCAAGCATACCGGCGCGGAAGAAGATCTTGGTCAAACCCATCTGGTACTTGTCGGTGCCATCGTTCTTGCCGGCACCTAGTGCTTTCTTCAAAATCGCCGTGGCCATGTTTCGGATCTCGGGCGTCCAGTCAGCGGATCTGACCAACATGTAGTAACGTAGGGCGAATTCTTCATAGGTCCATCTTGTGGGGTAGCCGGCGCAACTGATCCTGACTGTTTCAAGGACACCACAGGCGCGCAATTGACTAAGAACCATGGGTCCGTCGAATTGCCAGGCCGCCTTGGCCTCATTGGGCTTGATACATCTGATGTAGTGAACATCGGTCGAGTTGATGGTCTGCATGAGTTCAATAAGAGAAGATTTGAAGATGCCACCGAGCGTTGGCTTGCGGTTAGTCGCCATCCTTCGTCCAGCCGACATGGCAGTGCCCGGCTTGGAAGAGGCATTGGTGGCGTTCTCCTTCTCTCGGATCGACGCAGCAACATCCAAGACCTGGGTCAGGAACTTATTGCTTGCAGCCTTGAGAACCTCCATGTGCTCATCGGGCACGGTATCTCTATTCTTCTCTATGAAGCCATCGGATTCGTATGTAACGTCAATGGCGTAGTGGCAGACGGTGAAGGACGACTTGCCGAACCGAGGCTTCTTGTAAAACTTGTGCTTATCCCCAGAATAGTTGTGGTGCAGCTTAGTGACAAACTGCTCGTCTGAACCCATAGGCAGACGTGACTCTTCGTCTAGTAGAGATAGGATACCTAGCTTGCCTTCAATAAGGTCGATACATGGCTGATTGTCGGCGAAATCGATAAAAGTCCAGTCGATTTGTTCCCGCATGTACTCCTCTTGCTCCAACTTGAAGACGTGTGCGTTGAACTCTTGTTGCAATTTCTCATTCGCGTAGTTAATACAGAACTGCTCAAAAGAGTTCTTAGCGAAATGCTCAAAACCGTAGATGTCAAGGACACCAATGAAGGTGTGTGCTTGCGAAATAACCTCCTCGGTGGCCAAACTTTCGTTTGTTCGCTCGACCAGCCAGTCGAACAAACTTGAATAGATGAATTTGGCAACGGAATCTCGCACGACTATGGCCTGCTGTTGCGTCAAGTTGGAAACGATCTTCTCTCCTCTGGTAATGAGCTGCTTCTTTACAATCCATTTGGCGAAGGTGTTGGCGTCTATTCCTAGCAGTGAACAAGCTTTGACGAGAGACGGCTCATCTGGTGAGAGATTTGAGTCGGTCCGAGTTGCTGTGATCTTGATGTCTCCCATGTGCAGCAGCGCAGCAAGCAGGCGCCAGATGCCAGCTTGAGTTTCTGGGGGCACACCGATCTTGGTCAAAGACTGCCTTGTAGCCTTGAATTCAGCCACATCGTCCATGCCTTCAATTACAGGCGCACTGCCCTGGTTGAGGTAGCTGAAGTCCTCGACCGACTTCAGGGACAGCTCTTCCCGCTCCTCATCCGTCGCACCGGCTACCAGCTGGTAGAAAACATGGTAATTCCGCTCCTTAAGCGGCTGAAACACCAGTCTTGACCGTTCCAGCAGGTATGTCCTGATCTTGGCACCAATAATGTCCGTTTGCTTGTTGAACATGATCTCGATGTATTTGCCGAATCGCGACGAGTTGTCGTTACGCGTGGTTTTGGCGTTACCGAAGGCTTCCATGATGGGGTTGGTAGCCAGAATCTGTTCTTCGGTCTCGCTCATGGAGTCGGACTTGCCTCTCCGCTTGTGGGGGTTGTCGGGAGACTCTCGCGTCGCAAAGTATCGCATGATGTATTTGGCGCTGACCGTCTTTCCGGCTCCAGACTCTCCGGAGACGACAATGGTCTGGTTCTTCTGGTCTCGCAACATGTCGCTGGGGAATGTTAGTGACTGCCATGACGGGTAGTTTGGAGGCGGGAAACTCACGCGAAAGCCTCTTCCGCAATGGCGAACAAATGCGGAGCGCCATATGATCTCTGTTTGCCAGCATAGACCTGCACCATGCCGGGCACGTAGAGGGAGTCGACTCGCGCGAAGGGATTTGTCGCGATCAGGACGATACCGGAATACGTGTAGATCTCCTTCTGCAGGTAACGTAGCTTGATGGCCTGGAGCACTGCACTACCGTCAGTATGCCTTGTTTTCCCATGTCATTCGGGCAGTCTGTACCAGCCGGCTCGTTCAGATGTGACAGGTTCGTCAGGTCATCGCTGGCCTCGAGCATGGCCGGGTTCATCAACGGCGGGAGATTGGCGTCATTGCCGGTCTGGATGGCCAGCAGCGTCGTCTCGACGGATTTGGTCTGCGCAGTGAATCATCGTCAGTTGCCATGTCCTGCAGGAGCATCCTCCCCTCTGCGGTGCGCGTACCTCGCCATTCTCCAGCGTGAACACCAGCTTCACTTTGTCTCCCACAATCTGCTTGTCCGTCACCTCGGAGGCGACCCAGCCCTCGGTGGTGTCGGGCTGCCACGCCCGGGTGCCGATGTCGTAGATGTGTGCCATGGTGCCTGGTTGCGGTCCTTCTTTCTCTCCCCCTCCAAATGGCGGTGCGGAATCAGGGTCCAAAGGCGGTTCCCTGGCGGTGGGCAGTTCGCTCAGCTCGCTAAGTCGGTGCGGTCGCTGGCTTCTTCGTCGTGGGAGTCGTGGCCGTCGTCAGCGTGGGATATCGCTGCAGTCACAGGGCTCGATGCATCCCTAAAGGAGAGAAGTGCAATCGTGTGGGCGGAGATGTGCCAAACGGCTGCCCGCCGTCTTGTCGACTTTCTCTGGTCACGCTAATCGCCCTCTCACCGCCAACATCCCGCCAGCCCGCACGGGCCTCGTCCAGGGGCCCGAGCCAACCACCACGGCTCCACCTCCTGGAACCACGCAGACAGCTGTCTCACCATATGCACCTCCTCACCTCTTCCTGCAAATTAGCCTCACCGGCCTGCGTCTGATCTGCGGCCTCCCTGCCTGGCTTTCCTACGTGCTGCGTACCACCCCATATGCAGGCCAGCTTCCTTACCCGCACTGTCCCCTTCTCCACTCATGTCATCTAAAGCGACACTCCTTCCCCAGAGCTGTCCAGGTAGACTCCTTGTAAACCTTTCGCCCTCGGCAATCTCTCTTCTTGCGCATCCCTTTTCACTTGACTTGGCCTCCTGAAACGTGCCGCCTCATCAAGATACATGGGTGTCAACACTTCGTTGAACTTTGACATTCACAAGCTTGGAGCTTCAACGGTTGACCAGCTGTCAAAGTTCTGCATGGTCATGGCTCAACCGTACCCACTACAACGTGACTGGCAGTTGTCAGTTGGACATTTGCGTACTTGGTCGTCATCCGAGCTCGCTACCATTACTCGCATGCTCGTTCATGACCAAAGGTTATCTAATCAGAAGCTGCAACCAATCTATTCGAATATGCAATTTGGACCACTATCAAAACAAGACATGTATTTCATGCAAGGAAAACCCAATCTACCCGTGTCCAGATTAGGACCGCCACTACCAGAGGAGGTGCATGTATGATCACGTGCGATAGCGATTATCGTCCCGTTTCGTGGCTGTCTAGACTGTTCAGTCTGCCCACCATGAATTGAACATACTATTTTAAACCTGCCAATCTTCGCCATGTCGTAGACCTGCACTTTTAGCATGTTTTACTGTGATGCGATGATCCATGCCGCCGGACTTTGTATCATCGAGCCAAAGAGCAATGATTCTTGTGAGTGAGATACGACCTACCCACAACTGTATGCATGTTAATGGCTGGTTTATAAAACATGGTCGAGAAGACTAGTTAGTCACGGCTAAGAGGGACAGTCTGCAGGGTGATTTTTTTGGTTTGGTTTGGTTTTTTGTCTATAGAAAGTGAAAGCAGAAAGGAAACCATGGAACGTGTAAAGACCGTGAACACCCAATCGAAAGCTGGAGACGAAAGTGACATGATTAATGCAGTGGATGCAAGGCGGATTGAAGATGTTGAAGCATACAATACTCCTCACGCCGAGAGATTGTATCGTTCGATCTTTTTGCATTTCCAAGAGAAGGCAGGGAAAGGGGAAAGGTGCTGGGGCCGATAGAACAAATTGTGGAGGGGATGGGTGAGAGTGTAAGGATACATGAGCAGTGAACAATGCAGGTCGCAAGACAAAGCGAGGAGGAGGAAGGCGACAAAAGACAGAACGAGAAGGAGATGCAGATCCAGGAAGAGACCGCGAAGAAGACGAAGCTAGACGGAAGAAGCGAGGGGAAGAAGGGAAGGTGTAGGTGCTAGCGTTGACCTTCAACACAGCAAGTCGTCGGTGTTGGTGGAGAAGGCGAAAGTCGACGCGGATTCGATCCAGTGTGTCATCTCCAGCAGGATGTTCCTATCAGGATTCTCATCTCTTGAAGTTGAACGTCATTTTACTCGTCTTCTTTGAGAGTCTTGCGACCTTCCTCTTTCTTCCTGTTGACCTCGTCCTGTTCTTGGTCGAATTGGTTGCATTGACATGCGGCACTTGCCTCGGCGCATTGTTGATCCCATCCACATTGCTTCATCCAGTTATAGTTGCTGAGATGTAACGTGGCGGCCTTGTCCGTTGTCGTCATGTGCTTTGTCAGCAACTTGTACTGGAAGTTACATTGGCAACGGTAGCAACATTGTGTTGGTACCATGAACCTGTCGATGGCGAGCCCCTTGCAGGTAGTTCGGGCCACCAGCACTTGATGAGCCCGGTCGGCTCTCAACTTCTCAATGATCTCTCGTCGAACAGACAAAACATGTTCCGGGTCGTCGTCCATGGGCCCCATTAATTGCCTCTCCAGTGCACGTTGATTGTCGTTAGCCGCATTCACACGCCCCACCCAGTCCCTCCCCATACCTTGTTCCCTAACTGCTTTGTAGAGCTCGTCAGCCCACTTCCACTTCACTTTTTTTTCTTTCCCCGTGTGTGGTGTGGAGCTTCCGACAACCCATTTGGTGACCCCTTGGCTGTACTCATGTTGACAGATAAAGAACATGGAGGGTTCTGCGCCGCTAACATGGTTGATGCTACGGGTAAAGTAATTCGTCCAGTGACGCGAATCTTCTTTTAAAGAGAAACGGCCTAGATGGATCCGAAGGCTTTTCCTGACGTCCGCCGCGGTGACCCAGTCCGCCATGGCCGTTCGGGTCTGAGGGGTGGGTGGGCCAAGCTCAAATTGAAGAGCGATCTCAAGCAACAGTTCTTGGTTCGATCGTGTCGGAATATCTTTCCTGGCTCGTAGAACATCGAGCCTATCCAAAGGCCACTTTGACTTGCTCTTCGTATATCCAATCAGCTTGTAATGACGTTCCAATTCCCTCGCAGCCGCATCGTGTGTCCTCATCGCAGATCTCAATGCATCTTCCCAGGTTTCGCCTAAGTCCGTCTCGGGGGGTTCGTACTCGAAATGGCCGTGGTTAGCATCGATGAGTTCGTCCACTTCTTTCTGACGAGCTGCGATCTCGCTCTCTCTCTCAAAGAATGCAGCTGCCTGGGCCATCTTGGTCTCAGCCTTTTCTTCTTCGGTTTCGATTCTTTCGGGCTCAGGCGGTATCTTGGAGAGTGTCTTGTCTTGCTCATCTAGTACCTGTTTCCATTCTGGTAACGGGGTATTCTCAAGAATCGGAGATTCAACCTGTCGTACCCTTCTCGGCATCGGCCAAGGACTACCGGTAGCGTCTCGCAAGCCAAAGTCCTAAATGGTCTTAGTTCTTCATCAGCCTTTATGGGGGTAAAGAAAACGTACTTTAGTCATGACTTCTAGACAATTGTCATTGATATGCTTACGAATTGCCATAAGTGGTTCATAGCAGACGATTTGAAGCTGAAGCAGATTAGACATAAAAAACTGCTCAGTGAGAGGTGTTTTCTCTTCGGGCCAGTATTCGGGCTTCATCTGTGAACATGTCCAGCGGATCTGATCTGATATGGCGGTAATTGCTTCAACTCGTTTCTTATGCTGTTTCATCATCGGTATAGGTAGTTTAGCCTTCTCAAGCGTTGTTGAGAAGTCAGGCCAATTCTGCTCAGCGTATTCACGAGGTCGCCGGTCTGGAGACGGTATAGGAACGGAGGGCATCTTCTTAGTTTGCGATAAGGCTTACCAGAGATGCGGAGGCGTCGAGTGTGGTTGCGGGAGGAAATCCTCTGAGCGTGATGATGGAAGGAGCCATGTAGGTTGATCTAAGACCTTTAAGTATGTTCGTATGAATGTGCTTGCTCTTCGTCATTATCCACTCTACCTGTCTGTGCGTGACAATATCCGACAACTTGCACAATCAGATGACTTGGTAGACAAAACTGCTGGCTATCAAACACGAGTTTTCGCAATCTAGGCTTCATGTACGAGCCTTGTCCACAAACTGATGTTGCATCCAAAGGTGTCTTCCCTTACGGCCTATTTTGTGTCGCGAGTTTGTACTGATAACTTCAGCGACTGAATGGCAAGAAACTTTCACTTCCTGCGGGGGTTCGGATAAGTCGCTCGATTGCTAGAAATTGATCACGTCGTGTTGATAACAAACGTAGGTATCTATCCGGTGTGCATTCGCTCGCTTAGAGTACACAATACCCGGGTGGCTACTGATCTTGAAAGCGTCTACTACGGATCGAAGAAATGGGTGCTGTAGGTGCCGGTAGCGAAAGGCTCGAATGCGTAGGAGAGCTGCGAAGATCAACTCTAGCAAGATCCGAGAGCGAGATGTCGTTCCGCCGATAGCCCCAGGCATCACTAAAGGAGGTTGCCAGGACTAGTCGTGCGAAGGCAGGACTGCTCATCTTGGGCGTGGCCAGCTGGGAGCTTAACCGGCTGGAGAAAAACTAGGACGTCGCCTGCTCTTTGCTTACACCTGTAGGTGTCATTTCCCGTGGGATAGTTGCGAACAAGCTGCTTTCCTTAAAATTAGGTGTAGGCGAGCTACGCAGAGGGTATTTATCTACCTTCTTTGCCTTTTTACTACTAACCACCGTCTTTTCATTGCAATCTTCCTTGTCAGGCTCATCCGCCTTAGTATCTAATCCTTCTCGCTGCTGACAAAAGGTGTAATAAAAGTTAAGACTAAAAACACTAGCAACTTAAAGGGCATTATTATTAGTTATTATCTTTAGCTAATTTTCCGCTTGCTTGTAGTCTTCCTTAATATTAAAGTTGCTATTGGACGCGATCGTGAATGTCGTCTTTGTAGTTTCGGGAACTGTGGGCAGGCGAATAAGAATGTTGATATTAATGCCGTTGTTTTGCTAGAAGAAAGACTTGTTTAGTATGCTTGAGGTGTTAGGTATTGAGAGTAAAGAAGTAATTGATTGATTAAGAAAGCTCCTTATATACCTATCGCGCTAGCGATGGGATAGTTCGCGCTAGTGGTATGCTGGCAAGCACTAATAACAACACATAAGATAGTTCTTTCTAATATTAGGGACAGCCTATCTAATAGAGTTTGCGCCTAGTGCTCTATATTAGCTATTATACAGTCTATTTAATAGTCTACAAATAAGGCTAAGAATTCTAGCGCAGTTAATAATAGCGTAAAATTTAGATTAAAGTTGTTTAAAAAAGGCAAAAATATATAAGCAATTTGCAGCTAGTCTAGTTACAACTAATAATTAATAGTTTAAATAGCGTTTTGCTAAAAGTTAAGCTTTAGCAAGAGCTTACTTGCAGGTATTTAGTGTTTAAAATAAGATAAATTAATTAATATGCAGCAAGAAAGCTATATGTAACTATATAAATAGTAATACTAGCTTCTTAGCAGGCTTATTATTAGCAAGACTAGTTATATGCTTAACTCTGCCGCTTTATTAATTTCTTTTCTAGTCCTAAATTTTAACTAATAGTTAGGCTGCAAGTACACTTCTCTACCTTATAGCATTATAAGCAGCGTCTTTATACTGCTAAAGTAAGTTAGTAAAAACATCTTAGTAGTTTTAAAGGCTTTGCTATTAAGCAGTATGTAAAAGTTAAATTACATGCGCTAGCGAGTAACTAATGCTAAAGGAAGCAGACTAGTATAAGCAAGGACAATGTAGTATAAGGCCTAACTTGCTAGCCTATAGCTAGCAATTGCCGTTAAACACGTTTTAATTAATAGCGTTTTTAGTACCTTTAGCAAATTTTTTTAACTCTAATTTTCGCTTAGTAGTTTAAGCAGAACTTATCTCTGCTGTTTGTAACTTTACAAATTTATTATTTAACTTTTGCAACTAATTAGTAGAAGGTAGCTACTTTTTACTATTTTTAGAAATAAATTTTAACTACAACCAACACTACCTTTTAACGCCTTAAGGAGGAAAAAGAGTACAAAGTCTAACTAAAGTCTGCTAGGTTATATAGAGGAAAGTCTTGCGTATAATTTAAGACCCTAACTGTTAGCCTAAATTGCGCACTAAAAGCAGCTAACAAATATAGAGGTGTATACAACTTTTTAGTTTTAGGCTTACTACATACTTTAACAAAATTGTTACAAACAATATTTCCCCTATTAATATAGTTAAGAAATTAGTCTGTAGTTGCTAGCTAATGTAATTGCGTTAGGTTAAACATTTGTAAAGGCTTGTAGTATTATACTTAGTAAGTTTCCTTAATATATGTAGTTAGGTAGCTTTTAATCTTTTTAGCAGTTAAACGTGCAAGTGTAACTTGCATAAAATCTAGCATAGCCCTATATTCTACAAAAGTATTTTAAAGTCTTTAAATATTTTTAAACATAATTGTACTATGTTAAAATAAAATGTAACGTTTGTACTTCTTAAATAATGCTTGATGCTACTTTAAGAAGGCCTTACAACAGCCTGCTAGCTAGTTAAAAATGTAATGCTTTTTAAATTTAACAAAGTCTTGCGTAAACAATACTAGCTGCTTAACTAGAAATGTTTGCTAAAGCTTTTTTAAATTGCTAGTAAGCTTTAAGATTTTAGTGTATACGTTTTGCAACGTTAGTTCTTATTAACTATAGTAAAGTATTAATGCTAAGCTATCTAAATATAAGTGCCTAAGTGTAAGCAGCATATAGTACTCTTTGCTGATCTTTAAGGACGGATGCATGCGCGTCTAGTTAAGCTCTATTTCTTTAATTATCTCCAGCAACATAGTCCGATCTTACAACGGGTCGCGTTGTAGATTTAACAATTTTAAGTAATGTGCTAAGCATTTTGTTTTATGTCTAGTAAGCGGAGCTTCTTCTTGCTCTTCTTTAACTTGCGCGACATGCCTTTTAGTCTAAAGGAGTCTGCGACTACGCGCTCTATAAGCTCTAACTCTTTACGTGCTGCCTTAGTTTTAGTTACTATAAAATCTTTACTAAATGCATCCTTAGTCGCTGCTTTACACTATTGCTAAATTTTGCAGCAGCTCTCTACAATCTTTATTACTGTATAGCTATTTTTAGTTATCTTCTTTAATAGTTTAGGCACACTAATAAAAAACAAAGTTAATTTTAAATAGTTAACTAATAGCATAGCTTTAAGCTTAAAGGTTTACTAAACAAAGCAAAATACCTTTTATAATAACATTTTTATAAAGAATTTTGTAAAAACGCAAAAATGTAAAAGCAAACAAAAAGTTATTATAAAAGCTTTAAAGCAATTGTAATGTACACACATAAATGTTATTTTTAAATACTATTTTCTAAGGCTATATATAGCTTAAACTCTTTATGTGTCTAAGTAATTACTGCTAAAATGCAATTAATCTTAACTAACTGCAGTCAATAAACAAGAGATGCGTTAACCTTAGCCTTCTTAAACATAAGAAACTTAGCGTCTTAAATTTTATGCTTGTTCTCTACATAACAGAATTATTTCGCTGTCTTAATCTTGCCTGTAAAGTAATTAAGAACTTAATAAGTATTTACAGAAATCTGTTAAGAGCGCTGTAGATATTAATCCTGCGCCCAAGCCTTAGCACGATAAGAGACTTGAGAGGAAGTTTTGTAATAAAGTCTATTGCTAAGTCTTTTTAAATATTAACGAGTATAAGTAGTAACTATAATTCTTTAAACTGCACGTGTTTAGTTAGTTTAATCTTTGCGCAAGTAATATATAATAAGTAGTAGTTCTTTAGTACTTGCTTTATATAAAGCTACTAAAACTTTTTAGTTCGTAAGTTAAGTGTGCAGGTAAAGCTAAAGTAGCTTATTAATAAGTTATTATAGCAAGCCTATAAAACTTATACTTAGGCTATGCTTAGTATATAAAAGCAGCTATTATATAAAGCTGTACTGACTTATTTGTCTTGCTAACAGGTAGCCTAGGATAGCTTAATATTAACTACTATTATTTGTATATTTCTTGTTAACTATATGTGTTTATTACTAAGTATGCTATTTTAAATAGCATTCTACAGTAAGTATAATCGCCTAGTTTATTTTTATAAAAGTAGTAGCTAGCCTAAAACAATAGTTTTTATAGCGCTGATAATTAGTGTTACTTAAACTTCCTTAAAGTTATTTAGAATAACTACATTTTTCTTAAAACTATTTGTATTTTTTAAGCTTAGTTTATACTATAACTTTGCTAGTAAGCATTTATTAGTGCTTGTACTACTAGCTGTATTTTTGCTTATTATATAGTTAGGCTTTTTAATTAGCCTGTTAGCTAAGTTAGTTTAGCTAAATTAGTAGAAAATAGTAAAGTAAAAAGCTGCTAGCTATTCTGCTTACTTAGCTTATCTACAAGACAATGCTTTAGTAAATATAAAGCTTTAAAGATGGTAGTAGTTTGTGTACAAAGTAATATTATAAGTAGTATTTTTAAAGTATTGCCTTTAGTGTTTAAAAGCTTTAGCAATAGTAACAGGTTTTTTATTATAAACATTATAATTGCGCTTAGCTAAAGATATTTTGTAAAAGTAAAATAAAATTAAGTGCTATAAGTTTTTACTATTTTAGTTGAGCTTAGGCTAGCTTAGAATACTAGAAATTGCAAATTTTAAAGTGTCTGTCTTTACTTAGTATAAAAGACTAAGCTTAAAGTAAACTAAGACTAAACTTATAGCAAACTTTTTTTTAAGTGTTTTTAACGCTTTAACAGCATTTAGTTCTAGCTTAATTAGGCGTAACTTTTTTTATTACTATAATTAGCTGCCTTTGCTTATGTCTAGCAGTTACTAAGTAGCTTAGTAAAAGAAGGTAGCTATTTTAAAAAAGCTTTTTACAAACCTTTAAATGTAGTTAGCAAAACTTAAAAAAATTTATATATTTTAAATTAAGGCTATTGTAAGCTATACTAAAATAGTAGTAATGTAGTTTAACTTTGTTTTAATATTATAAAAAGTTACTATAACGTAAAGCATTAGCGAGCTGCCTACCCTAGCAAACCGCCTAAAAAAGCTTGGCACAAGCAACACAGGTTATAAATCTTTAATTTTATTGCTATTAAACAAAGAGCTAGCGTATGTAGTGCTTACATCTAATTTAGAAGAGGCTTTTGTATCTTTTTTGCACGTACGCGCGTTGTGCTTAGTCTTACTACAGTTCCTACAGCGCCGTACAGCTAGTTATGCTAGTTCTTAATTACTACTACTACAAGCCCTTTTTAATTGCTAAAGCGCCGCAAACGCCTTAGCAGCTACCTACGCTACTGCAGTCCTGTACTTTATAGTTCTACTTTACTAAATTTGCTTTTTCTTACGCAATTTCTATTTAGTTATAACTACTAATTACTTTTTAACTTTGTAAATACAGGCAATAAGCAGCGCGTTGTAGTATAGTATAAGTTTAGCTTTTTTTATAAGCTGTAAGAAGCCTAACTACGCTGTAACAAGCAATTAAGTAAAAGACTTATATACAAGCTTTAACTAAAACTTAAACTTATAAGTATTGCTTAGAGTCTTTAACTGCTAAAGCGTCTTTAGAAGAAAAAGTTCTAGTAGAGTACGCAGCTGCACTTTAAGACAATTTAACACTACCTACGTGTTTAGAGGGACTAGCTCTACTACTTTAAAAGCTTTCTAGCAGTTATTCTCTGTAAACACGTTAAAAAACGCGTTTTTAAAGGTAGAAAAAAAGCCTTTCTTATTAATATAGAAAACGCGTTAGCGTGCTAAGTCTTTAATACGTTAAAAGTACTTACGCTTTAGCAGCAAAAAGCAAATAATGTTAAGTAGCTAAAAAATATGCAACAAATAGAGTAGCATATAAAGAGTTAAAATCTTATTTTTAAAGTAGTAGTCTTTAAAATCTTAGTTAAGATAGCTTTTATAGCTATCTAAAATAAGTAGCCAATACTTGCTTACTTAACACGCCTTTGTATGCGTGTTAAAGTACTTTAACTACTCTAGACTAAGCGCGTTGTTTGTCTAGCTGTTTTTAGAGACTAAGAGCTTCTAATTATATAGTATTAAGGTCTTCTTATACTATAAAGAGATGTAGACGCGTTTTTTATAGATAATAAAAGGTAAAGTAAAAGACCTAGCAGCGTAGACACTCTAGATAACTATTACCTACTTGCAATTGCCTAGCTAAACAAGCGTAAGTTAAGTACGTCTTTTTAAACTTATAATAACCTTTATTAACTTAATTACGCCTATTTAAAAGCTAGTTTTGTTAAAGTTGTACACGTTGTTGTTATATATGCTATACTTAGCTTTAGTATCTACAACTAGCTTAAACTACGCGTTAATAATTGCAGAATCTTCCTATAGTATCCTCTGCCTATCCTTAGCTTAATTAAAGGCTATTTTAAGCTTATCTAAGCGCGTTACAAAGCGCTTAGCCTAGTTCTTGCTAACAAGCTTACTACTATAAACACTTAGCAGTTTGTTAGCTATATTTACTACCTTATACAGCTAGGGCGCGAATCCTTGCAAATTAAGGTTAAGAATGTATTAGACAATTGTTTACTCTTTAGTAGCAGTAAGCTTATAGAAGTTTAAGCGTATGTTTAGGTAAAAAGGCACTCTGCGAGCACGTTAGTTAAGAACCTAGCGTTTAATATTAAAGGCAGCAGCAGTAGCTTAGTAGCTTTAAAATTAGTTAAATTAATAGGCTTAAAGAGCAAGCTAATGTCTACTTTTATGTTTAAGTAATTGCGTGTTGTGTTAATTAGACATATTAAGCGAAGAGAGTTAGGTAGAGTCTTAGCATTTTTTAGGCGGTTCGCAAGAGTAGGCTGCTCGCTAATGCTTTACGTTAAACTTTAAGTACTTTACTTTTTAAGTCTAGAACTTGCATACAAATAGTTTAGTATATAGTTAGTACCAAATAAGCTTAACTAACACCTTTTGTACTCTAGTAATACAGTTTTTTTTATTTTAAGAATAGATTAAAATATTGTTAAAGTAAATAATGAAGCAAACGTCTAAAAGGTTTGATAAAATTAAGTTAATATAGTTTTAAAATACTCTTAAAGTATTAGTAAGGCTAAAAACCGTTATATTGTACTTAAAGTAGCTATGATTTATTTAAAATACTGTTTTTTATTTGTTTCCTCTTCAATTTTTATTTAGTAGTAAACGTTTTTTAGGTCTAGTTTAGTATAAATGAATACTAATCTTAGTTAGTTAAGTAATTCTTTTATTAAAAGTATTAAATGTTTATCTTTAATAGTAATTACATTTAAGCTGCAGTAATCTATGCATAGTTAAAGCAACTTATCTTTTTTTTAATAAAAAAAATAAGTGCGTTAGCTTTTAAGCAGATAACTTTATTTATTCTTTTGCAAAATTCTTGTTAATATATTTTTTCAGTATTTTTACTCTATTGCTAACAGGCTGTAAAGAAGGCTGTATAGCAGCTTTTTTTTCTCTTCAAGTACAATTTACATTTTATGTAGGCTGTGTTTAACAAGAATTACTACATTTTTTTTAAAAAAGGCTTTAGCTTATTAGCTTAAGTACTAGTGCGGTAGGTTGTTGTGGTTTAAGCCTACTTAGCCTACTACTAGTAGGAATCTACAATTGTCTTTATTAAGAATAGTAGCTGCAAATTGCCTAAACATTTCTAAAGTAATATTATAATAATTAAAGCAATTGTTTGTAAACTAAATTATAATTATTATAAAGTTAAAAGTAGAGTACTATAGTTCTAGCTAGCGCATGCTAAAAGTTATGTTAAATCTTTTTAAGTTACTTGAGTAAATTCTTTTTAGCTACTTTTAGTTGTGTCATAGCTGTTTATTATTGTATATAAAACGTTAACTTGCTTAAACACTACTAGCTTTTAGCTATTTAGGCTGTAGAACTTAGTAGTAGGCTAGTAAATAGGTATAAGTTAGGTTATAGTTAAGGTCTAACGTAAGCTAACCTAACTACAACTTAACTTATACTTACGCTAAGTTACGTTTAGTGTAAGTATAAGTTAGGTTAAGGTTACACAGACTAGTAGTTGTAGTTGTAGTTAAGTTGCACTAACTAGTAGTTGTAGTTATAGTTAAGTTGTACTAACTAGTAGTTGTAGTTGTAGTTACGCACACAGACTATAAGTATAAGTTAAGTTATAGTTGTAGTTGTAGTTAAGTTGTAGTTACATGCTATTTATAGTATTAAATAGCTATATTAAATAAGTAAAATTAAGAGAGCTAAGCTAAGTAAGCACTAATTTAGTTACATAGTTTATATAATGTAACTTAACATTAACTACAATTTAACTTATACTTAAGCTAGTAAATAAGTTATAAGTACTTATATATAAGTATTGTAGGAGCTGAGAAGAGGCAACTAAGATTAATTAAATGGAGTGAAATGAGTTTATTGATCACTAAGGGTCACAAGAAAGTGTCCAATAACTACTAAAGACATAAGACGATCTGGCCTGTTTATATAAGTGCTAGCGGGGCCGTTACGTGCAGCAGCTTACCAGGATCACCTGATTAACTAGATAATCCAACTGTCGACCGAGTGTTAATACTCCAACACACCCCCTAGGTTAGTAAGAAACCTTTAATCTAAGCTGTAAACAAGGAGTTAATGTCACGGATGGTTGCGTGTTGGCTAGGTCTGCCAAGCTCGCTTACTTGTTAGCTCGCCCACTTGCAATTGTGTTTATAAGGGGGCTCCTCGCCCTTAAGAATACTAGCAGGTATTATTGCTTAAAATATATACACGTTATTATTCTAGAGTTTTCTCTCTGAAGCAAGTACTATTGCCTAAAGCCACCCCTTACAGAATAATACCTCCTCCTATAGGCTAATAGTCTAGAGATAGCTCTCTTAACGAGATTTAATACTTAAGGCAACTAAGGAAGCTAAAGCCCTACTATATCTAAACTCTCTAATCCTCCTTAAACTCTATTTAGGCCCTCTACGCTTAAGGCGCCTAGGGAGTGCACTTAAAACGCACCTATAACGCTTACAGAACGCATTAACACTGCAGAAAAATGCTGTAATAAACTTTAATTTCTACAACAATTACAAGAGTTAGAAGAAGAAGTAGCACAACTAGAAAGGGTTAAATAAGAAGAAATTCTAAATATACTAACAGTGCTAACTACATTATCTTGCGTATAAAATGCACTTAAAGTAGCATCTACTACACATATATAACACGCGCTAAAACCTAAAGACTTAGCTAAATACTAAGGTAAAACTCTTAAAAAACATTATAAGTTTACCTATTTTTATAAAGTAGCATTTTAGCTACTGCTACAAAAATTTAAGAAGAATAACAATAAAGTAATTTAGGCAATACAGTATTTTAGGGTAGACGCTTAAGAGCTTTAGTATACTTACTTTAAGCGTTCTTTTAAAGTAAAGAAAAAAGTTTTAACTTAAAATTACTTTAAGTAATATATACTTAACTTGCTTTTAAACTTTATTAACTACAGCCTTAAAGCAGCAACTACGCATACGCACGCTATACAGTAAAAAGATTAAACTATTAAATTATTTGCAACTTACTGTAATGTCCTTAAAAATTAACTTTTAACATATAATAAAGTATAACAAGTCTAGCACTTATTTATAAAACTAAGGCCTAAACTACAACGCGCTATTACTAACTACTATTAAATTTCTATAACTAGAGAAAACCTTATTGCGCCTAAATCTATACTTAAATAGAATTTGCGCAGAGCACCTATTGCGTATAATTAGCTTTTTTAAAATACTTTTACAAAAAAAAACACTTTCTTACAGCTACTATACTAAACGCACTTAAAAAGCGCAAAAATAGCTAAAGTGTTATATACTTTAAATATTAAAAGAAAGAACACTATATAAACAAGTGTTAAAGCAGCAACCTTAATAAGATTTTAGTTAACATAAATT
Organism: Alternaria gansuensis; assembly: GCA_009289805.1. Classification (NCBI taxonomy): domain Eukaryota; kingdom Fungi; phylum Ascomycota; class Dothideomycetes; order Pleosporales; family Pleosporaceae; genus Alternaria; species Alternaria gansuensis. Next base: position 6,191 of record WBOK01000288.1, on the reverse strand, counting down.
AGACAAAAAAAGGTTAAGCCTTACTGTAAACCTAAGATTAGTAAGGCGCGTGCTGATAAGTATTTTACTAGAAATACAGCGCGTGTGTTACGCACGTTTAGTAACTAAAGTAGAGAAAAAACTTTAGGTTATTTTAGACCTATAAGTAGATATTAGCTTTATTAGTTAAAAAACAGCTGTAGAAATAGATTTAAAACTTATTTAGAATGCAGAACTTTTTTGCCTAAGTTAAATTAGGCTTTAAAGGCAAAATATATACGCAGCATATAAGCCTTAGCTGCGCTTAATAAACAATAATAGCGTAGAGCGTATTATAAAAGTTACTGCGTATAGAGTAAATAAAAAGAGCGCACTACTACTGCTTAGCAATTCTTTCTTAAGTTAAGAAGGTATTTGTATTAACTGCAGAAGGTAGAAGTAGTGTTAGGGATATATAAGGGCAAATATTAACTTAGTAGCTACTAAAGTATTTTTAAAGAACACAAGATTTATAAATTTAAGAGCTTACCTCTTAAAAGTACTTTAAAGTAATAGCGTATATATTAAGCCTAAAGTACACGTGCTAAACGTATTTATAATATAAGTATAGCGCATATCTAATATGTTGCAAAATTATACTAATATCTTTAATAATAAAGCTACTAAAACTTTCTTATAACTAAAAAGATTAAATTACGTAATTCTTATTTAATAAGAGAAAAAACTCTCTTATAGGCCTTTTTATACTCTCTCTTTTTATAAGCTTTAAGTGCTCTGCAAATACATTAAGGAAACGCTAAAAAAAAAAAATTCGCTACAGCACTAGCCCTACAGGCGCTCTAATACTATTTATACTTAAGAAAAATAGAACTCTTTGCCTTTATGTAGATTATTAGGGCCTTAATGCTATTATAATAAAAGATTATTGCCTGCTCTCTCTAATTAGAGAGACACTAGACCGCCTCTTAGGCGCATGCTACTACACAACATTAAATCTTAAAGACGCCTACTATTATTTAAGAATTAAGGCAGGAGATAAGTAGAAAACTACTTTTAAAACATAATACAAACATTTTAAATATCTTGTTATACCTTTTAGGCTTACAAACGCTCTAGCAAGTTTCTAAGCCTATATTAATAAAGCTTTAAGAGGGCACTTAGATTACATATATATAGTTTATCTAGATAATATTCTTATTTACACCTATAATAATAACATTGCGCTACACTAGCGTACTATACGCGTTATACTTAACTTTTTACAAAAAGCAAAGTTGTACGTAAATTTTAAAAAGTGCATATTTGCTTTAAGCAAAGTTTATTTTCTAAAATTTGTTATTATAAAAAGCAGTATTCGCGCAGATTTAGTGCGTATTGCTACTATTAAATAGTAGCTTACACCTACTAACATTAAAAAGCTGCAATCTTTTTTAAGATTTGTAAACTTCTATTAGCATTTTATTAAAAACTATACTGTAGAAATAGCACCTCTTATAGATATCTTAAAAAGGAAACAAGTATTTTACTAGAATAAGAATACATATACTACCTTTATAAAGCTAAAGTAACGCTTTATATATACACTTTTTTTACGTTACTTTAAATATACACGTATAATTTATATTAAAATAAATACTTTAACTTTTACTATATTAAGCATATTATCTTAATTATTTAAAAATAAAAAGTAGTATTTTATTACGTTTTACTTACAAAAACTACAGAACGCTAAGCTAAACTATAAAGTGTATAACTTAAAACTTTTAGCTATTATATAAAGTTTTAAGAAATAGTAATACTACTTAGAAGGCGCTTAACACACTATTTAAGTGTTAACTAATTATAATAATCTACGCTCTTTACGCGCTGTATAGAAGCTAAACTAGTATTAAGCACGCTAGGCTCTATATTTAGAGGCTTTTAATTTTAAAGTTAAATACTACTTAAGGCGTATAAACCCTACAGACAGACTATTAAAAAGAGTAAAATATAAACAAAAAAATATATTATTAACTTAACTATTGCTTACACTGCAAAACAAACTTCTAGTAAGAGTAAAGTATAGTAAAACAAAAAGTTTTACTACTTAGTATAGCTAAAAAAGCGCATGTAAGACGCATGTAGCTAACATTTGTAAAATAAAAAGTATCTAGACTGCTAGTGCTATAAAGTGTACACTATACGTACTACGCTTTCTAGCTAAAGTATTAGTTAATAGCAAACCTACAATAGTAGAGTTAGAAGCTTTAATAAATAAACTACGCTAGTTATAATAAAAAGACGCTTTTGCCTTGCAGCAGGTTGCAGACTTTATATAAGCAGCACGTACTTAAAATAGTAGCAGCGCGTAAGTGTAGCATATTAATAATAAAGAAGTTTTAAAGTATAAAGGTAGAATTTATGTTCTACTAGAACAAGCTATTAGGCAAGAGATTTTATTACAGAATTATAACACGCGCATAGCAGGTTACTTTAGTATATATAGAACGCATAAGCTTATTAGCAAGCTATATTACTAGCTAGAGCTAAGCTATAATATTTAGGATTACGTAAAAACCTACGTAGTATACTAAAGAAGTAAAGCTCTAAAATACAGCAAATATAGTTAGTTGTTACTATTACTTATTTTTAATAAGATTTTTAAAAAAGTAAGCTTTAATTTTGTTATAAAGCTGCTACTAGCAAAGAATAGTTTAAGCTGTGTATTCAATATAATTCTTGTAATTATTAATTACTTTTTAAAAATAGCAATCTATATGCCTACATTAAAAATATAAAATATAAAATAGTTTACAGAATCTTACTTTAAATATATTATTTTAAAATATAAAATCTAGAAAGGTATTATATTTAACTGTAGTTTAATCTTTACTTTAGTATTTTAGATAAAAATATGCTACTAGCTACAGATAAAGCGTAAGCTAAGCATAGCCTTCTACCTGCAGACAGATAGGCAAACTAAACGCTAAAATTAGATAATAAAGTAATACTTAAAGACTTTTGCCTTAGAAAAGTAAGATAATTAGGTATTACTCTTTTTAACTACATAATTTGCATACAACAACACTATTTATAAATTAATAAAAATAACACCTTTTTACGTAGTATATAGTAAGTACCTATTGCTTACAATGCCTCCTAAGGACAGCAGGCTAGAAGGGGAAGTACTAGATGCTATAAATAGAGTGTAGCGCATGCATAACGCACGTGCAACAGCAAAAGAATACTTTTTAGTAGCACAAAGATATTAACGCTAATACTATAATAAAAAACACAAACTAAAGATTTCTTACTAAAAAGACTTAGTTTGCCTTAGCATAAAGAATATTAACCTAGCCTACTAACTTAGCAAAAAGCTTTCTAGTAAGTTTATAAAACTATTTTAAGTATAAGAAGCAGTTAGAACGCAGGCTTACTAACTACAACTACTACTTTACTATTATATTTATAATGTCTTTTACGTTACTTTACTAGAATAATAGGAATTACATAGTAGTTAAAAAGACAATACTTAGGCACTAGAAATTAGCCTTAAGAGTAAAAAGATCTAAAAAGTTAAAAAGATATTAGAGAAACAAATTAAGAATAGCTAGCTAGAGTATTAGCTATAATAGAAAGGCTATAACAAATTACAAGATACTTAGACTCTAGTATTGCAGTTTAAAAATATAAAAGAACTAATTAAAAAATATAAGTATAAGCAAAGATTATTACGTTCTAAGCACACTAAAAAAATATACTAAACATTATTGTTGCGCACTTAGGGCGCAAATTAAGTATTTAAATAAATAAAACTATAAGTATAAAAACAACTTACTCTTACTTATTATTAAGAATTTCTTTACTACTAGTATAAACTTTATTATTACTACCTATATTATTACTACTACTTTTAGCACTACTGTTATGCGCGCTACCTGCGCTTAGGGCGCGCCTAAGAAGTAGTACGTTATTGTTACCTAAGCTCTTATTATTATTCTTATTATTACTAGCGGGACTAGCAATTCTAGCTATATAACTAGTAATTAATTTAAAAGTAGCTGCTATACAGCGTTACTTTACTAAAAATAAGCTTAAGTAGTAAGGCAAGGTTATTAGCACCTAAGTAGAAACTTCTAAAGGAGTACTAGTGTACGCAGTAATATAGCAGTAGTTAAAAAGCTTAAAGTTAAATTAGCGCTAGCATTACGCAAGCTTAATGCTAGTAGTAATAATAGTAAAGTTAGTTTTTAGAATATTAGCATTAGTAACTATAGTATTAAAACAAGTACAAATTTAGTATAAATAATTTAATACCTATTAAGCGCTTTAAAAACTTGTTTAAATTAGCTAAAGCGTTATTAATAAAATAAAAAGACTTACCTTAGTATAACTGCTATAGTTACCCTTAGTATAATAGTTGTAATAATAATGCTTAGTCTTTTTATAAATTTTTTTTTATTTAGTAATGTTCTATGCGTAGCGTAGGCACATTATATATAAAGTAATAAAATTAGCAGCTTTTTTAAGTATACTAAACTTGTATAGCTAAGCATCTTGTAGATAGAACTTTTTAATGTACTTATAATTTAAATAGTAGACTATAATAAAGATTAGAGCTTATTATTTAGTTACGTAGTAAGTGCGTTAGAGTTGCGTGTTAAATATGTTAAGTAAGACAAAAATTACAAAAAATATACTGGAAAATTCTTTTACTACTGCAGTAAACATTACTTTGTATAAACTACCTATAATAATTACATACTTTTACTTTTACTTCTAAAAAATTTTAGGAAATAAACAATAAATTTAAGAGTTACTATAACAACGCTATAAAGACTTAACTTTTGAGCTTGTTATGCGCCTAAACTGCAGGTAATATGTATTTTAAGAGCACTTAAGCTGCAAGTAAGACGCACTTCTTACTAAACTATCCTTATATAGTCTAGAGAGTTAATTTAAGGCTGTTAAGACGCTAGACTAGAGGGGGAGACTTTGTTATAGATAGTTGCGTGTTGGCTAGGTCTGCTAAGCTTGCTTACTTGTTAGCTCGCCTACTTGTAATTGTGTTTATAAGGGGGCTCCTCGCCCTTAAGAATACTAGCAGGTATTATTGCTTAAAATACACACGTTATTATTCTAGAGTTATCTCTCACTATCTTCTGCAGTGTGAAGCAAGTACTATTGCCTAAAGCCACCCCTTACAGTTAATCTTTACTAAATTAATATTGTTAATTAAGAGGCCTCCTTAAAATCATAGTTCTACTGCCAAATCTTTACCTCTGTTGTGATATTGTAATAAAGCAAGCAGCTTAGTCTTATTGTAATATTAAATTATTAGATAGACCCTAAGAATTGCGTAATTAGTCTGTGCGCAATTACAACAAATACTAATTGCGTCTGCTGCCCCTTTAAAACTTTTAACTACACTACAATACTAATTACTAAGCCTTCTTAATCTTTAACACGCCTCTATTACTATTAATATAGTAAGCCTTGTTGCCTTGATGTTCCTAGTCTTTAGTTTTTAGTTAGTTTAGCTTTTAATCTCTTGCTCATCTTAAGCAACTTAGAGAAGACTTAGCCTAGTATATAGATATTGCTGCTTAATACAAATTCTTTGCTTATTAATTATTGTTGCCTTTAATTAAGTGCTTAACTTGCTAAAAATTAAGTAACTGCTTAAATTTCTTAAACTATTGTTAAGTAAGCAACTGAGTTAGTCTATTAGCTAGCATAATTGCTGTTTTTAGGTATTTAACCTAAAATAATTTTTAGCAAATTTCTGCTGCAGCTACATGTTCTGTATATTAACATGTCTTAGAAAAGTGCTAATCTACTTACAGAGGGGTGACAAAAAAAAGAAATCAAAAAAGTTATAGTTTTCAAAGGTTTATATCTCTATAACTACAAGGGCTATACTCAAAAGAGTTAGTGATTTGAAAAGCCAAGAACCTCTTCTTTAGGATAGGCTGCTTAGTAAGCTGCTTAGTCAGCATAGTTGCTCTCAATCTTTGCAGTGAAAATATAGGCTTAAAAACTTAGGAATATATTACAACATAACTTTTTTTTAAATGTGTAAAAATCGCTATAATTTACATATAATAGATTAAACAAGCTAATTTTCTTTATGCATAAGTTTAAAAGTAATTGTAAAATTAACTGTTAAGTAATAAAAGAGAGCTTGTTTTTTAAGTTTTTTCTTAATAAATAACTACAATAGCATACTAATA
>WBOK01000287.1:0-88103 GCA_009289805.1 Alternaria gansuensis | reverse complement strand
ATTATTATTATTATTATTATTATTATTATTATTATTATTATTATTATTATTATTATTATTATTATTATTATCACTATTTTTGGCTAATCAACGCAGGGCTTCTGGGGCGATCCTTTCAACTACGAGAACGAGCCTGTTGCAATGCCATTGCAAGATGGCTACTTTCCTCAGTGGCTTGGTTGAAATTCGGAAGTAAAGGAACGAATCAATTTATCAACCATCACAAACGGGCATTACAGGTTTGCTCCATTTACATTACATGTGGCACCTAGGCACGCAAATCGCTCACTGCTACTCTGCGCTTCAAAGCCAATAAGTTCACTCCTCTCACTCACTCTAGACGACGACCGTCTCCCGAATCACTCAATCCACCACAACCCATGGGCATCAAAGATGATGTGCTCCTCAAGCCAATCAGTAGTTCTGTCGAATTTTTTTTAATTTTTTTTTTTGGTTGTTGATGCGAGTTGAATGAGGATCTTAGGCGCTTTTCTCATTAAGTTTTTACTAATTGGTTTGTGACAACATTTCATACGGCGTTCGTTGGACGTATGTGTTATGGTAGTTAGGGGCGACCAGGGATAAACTGGCTGGTAGAGGGCATATGATTGAGATCATTGGATGGAGTTTTGAAAGACAGAGAATCTCTTTATGGGTAAAAGGTGAATATAGAGCATTGTAGGCCACTTTTAACAAAGTAGCATCACATAGACGACGAATAGCGATAGCATTAGATGTCCATGTTATACAATTAGCATGCGCATCAGTCGCTCACATAAGCCCATAAAGTGCGGCAAACCTGGTATGCCCCCATCAAGAAAGACAGCTCTCATGCGAAATTCGCCCCCTGCATAAGAACACAAATGAAAAGGCAAGAGAGCCCCATCTACTCGTCCTTGACACCACCACGGCCAGCACGCTCAGCAGCCTCGATGCTCTTCTTGTCCGTCTTAATCTCGCCACCACCCATGGCGCCCATCATACCGCCGGTCGCCTTCCATGGCCTAGCAAGGTCGCCAGTTGCGGGCTGGCCGAGGAGGTGGACCTTGACGAGATTGCCTTCGAAAGCGCCCTTGAGGGGGATGATGGACTGGATGAGGAGCGGGTTCGTGTACTTGAAGTAAAGGTGCATAACAGCCATCATGCCGACACCCATCATCTGCGCCTTGAAGAGCTCGCGCAGCTTCTGGAGATCGTACGCCTTGACGGTGGTAGCGACGAATTTTGGTTCTTCGCCGGAGCCCATCGGCGCGGGCTCGACGTATTTAACGACCGTCATGTCTGCGCTGTGTTAGCCGCTGCGGTTGTAGATGTGTGTGTGTGTGTGTGTGTGTGTGTGCGACTCATGAGGTTTCTTTTTGACGCACCATTCTTCTTGTTGATCTGTGCCTGGACGTAGAGGTAGATGCCCGCGATGATCAGGTTGGAGACGATGTAGAGCGCGCGCACGCCGTTGAGGACGTTTGGATCATCGAAAGGTATCTTCTTCGAGATTTGCATAAAACCCAGAATGATAACCAGGTTGGAACTGCAGCGGAATTAACAAACTGTCTTCAAGACCTCGGCGGTCGGTTTGGCATACATTTGCGGGCTGATCGCCATTGTGACGTTTGAATCGGGTTATTCGAGCGAGGAATTAAAGTTCGCTCTAGCGTTTGTTCGACAAGGAGGCTGGGATAGAGATGTGGTTGCGCGAGACGTGGGTGAGAGAGGGTCAGGGAACAGGCGGGCGACTTTTGTGGTGGGCGAGGCTCATCATTAGCGCGCCGACCACCCAAGAGGCCAGGTTGTTGCCCGCCGCTGGCTAGCCCCCAACAGGCATTCACTCTTCTAGTCTTATCTGATGCCTTCTCTGGACACATGATGGTAGGCGTAACAGAGGTTTTGCTGCGCATCACAGACTATGGAAGGTGCGCGTAGATATACAGCGGAAGCCTTCACTTGTTCCTTCCGGCCGTTCCAATTCAGGGTATCTCATCTATCGTACTCCAATATGCATAGTGCCCTGTCGCAAATCCAACATCAAGCAATACTCTCATGTTCCAATAACGCCGCGCTAATGATTGAAAAACTCCTCCGCCAGCTTCATAGACACGCAATGGTGAAATTGGATGAAGGCGATATGCAATGCAAGCAAACAAACAACAAAAACCAGGGATGGACCTCCCACATACGCACAAGTCTTGATTTCCTCACATCACCAGACATTCGCGATCCGGTCTGTCTTTGTGCTTGCCTTTCTCCAGGACTGCACCAGGTTCTCTACTCTTACTTCTCCGTCTGTCCTTCTTTTCCTTCTTGCTCTTGCTGCGTCCGAGGCCAGATTCCTTCTTCTCTCTGATCGGCGAGTGGTCTTGCTGATCATTCTCCGCACTCTTTACCTTGTCAATCACAATGGTTGGCTCGTCGCTGGTGACAGCTTCAGTCGTAACCAGCTTGTCCTTGCTACCACGTCCTGTTAGCCTCGATAGAGTAAGAGACAAACGAGTCTCGCCGCTTGGACTACCTGGCCGACTTCTGTTGTTCCCGGACAGCCATATTCGAGAGCCGCGGCGAGAAACGGACAAGAAGCTGCTCTTCTGATCCTCTGGCGTTGGCGGTTCAGTTCGGCCGCGCAAGCTACCTTCGCCATCCTCGATGGCGGTGCTGCTACGCCAATTACTAGACATGCTAGTTCGACTGGCCAGTTCGTCTGTCGAGTTGGATTCGGTACGTGCATCTGCCGTGTTGACATTTTCACTGTTTCCACTAGCATCGGCGTCCGTTGCTGTCGTAGAGGGCAGGGAAGACAGCGTTTCCCGCGAAGGGTCCACCGATGGGAGTCCAGACTGCGCTTCTGCGTAGGTTGGAGGATCTCCCCGAGAAGCAAGTTCTGCGTCAATGGGCTGTACCTGGTAGAAGAGCAAGTACGGTGACTCTTCTCGCAAAGCTGTCTTGATGTCGATTTCAGTCACCCGTTGTGGCGAAAGATCATCGAAGCGTAACCATTTTTCCTGCTCTTCTTCTGAATCTGATTGTGCGGTGCTCGGGCGGTCACGAGTGTTGGCGCGGACAAGCGCGATATAATGTCCAGAATCGACTGACACACCCCGATGGCAGACGACAGACTGAAGAACAAGCTTGAAGTTGCCAAACAGCGGACCCTCCTCCTTCATCCTTTCATCGGATATGAAGTGAGGCAAGCCAATGTCAAGTGGGATGTCAACGTGAGTATTAAGACGCTTCGGAGCGCCGTTCGGAGTCATCGTATATCTTTTCAGGCAGATGCCGAGTACTGGACGCTTCACTGAGAAATGTGCAGCCACCTGAGCATCCGTCTTTGGGACGTTATCGGTATACCAGGGTATGAGACTGAAGAACTGCCAAGCGGGCATAAGAATCTCCTTCTTAAGCAAAGAGGCTGACCGTGGCCGACCGCTGGAGCTGTTGTCCAGCATGTCTTCCACATGCTTCTTTTCGTCAAACTTGCTCGTGTTCTGTGACTGACGTGTGTATCGCTGGCTGAAGATACTATCAGCACGGCGGCGGCCCTCCAGGTTAGGTCGCGCTGGAGTTGCTGGGGTAGTGGACTCAAATGTCATGGGCGTCGAAACGAGGGGAGTCATTGAGCCTTCCATCTCCATCGTCTCGATGTGTATGGTCTCATTCTTCTCGGAGTCCTTGTCTACAAATTCGTCGTCCTTGCACTTTAGGGATGCTATCGTGTTTTTTCGTTGAAGGTAGCGCTTGACTTCAATTCTGTTGTTAAAGTAGGTTTCGAGACAATCTTCCAGTGTGACAACATCATCGCCCTCCTGCTCTGGAATGGCGACTTCGAGTAGGCGCTCGTTAACAAACTTGTGATCATCTTCTTTGTCTTCACGTCCGGTGTGGTAAATGTCCATCTTGAGGGTGAGTAGCGGCAGCTCAAGCGCACCGGTGATGAACGTGAAAGCTTCCGAAGCGTCTTGTTGGCGAACCTGTGCAGCATCTTCCCACCCGCAATTGGCAAGGGAGTCTTGGAGGTGCTTCGTCTATGGTGTGCGTTAGTTGTGAACACACCAGGTGACGAGTTGTGTCGTACCAGATCGATCTTGATAAGCTGACCACTCCTTAATAGATTGACCCATAGTCGCAAGACAGCCGCCAGCTTCTTTCTTGGCTCATCCTCAAAGTTGTCGTACAAAATAGCCTCAAAGCTGTCGAGGCGCGCGAACATGGCGAACAACAAAGCGTCCAGGTAGCATGTCACCATGTTCCGGTTTATAGCCCCCAACATGGTTACATCTGGACTGTAGTCCTTGAGTTCACCTTCGAGTGACTCGTTGGCAAGCACTAGCAGGTTGTAGGCTTTGTCCATGTCGTTGGGATGCCAGGCGAGAGCATGTTCAGCCTGTTCCTCTCCCATGTTCGTTATGCCGGCGCTTTGGAGGCGTGAAAGGAGCATCTTGACCTGCACCCGTCAACAAGATTCCACCCAGCCTTTTTCCCTTGCGTACCTTCTTCTCGGCCTCATTGTTCGCCGGCGGTCTTGGACCTTCGCTCGTGAATATCTTGTAGAGATGGGGCGAAGGGTGGGGGGATTTCGACTGCAGAGGGACATGGTCAGAAGAATGCGAGGTTGGAATTTGGTTGGCGCTAGGAGTAGGAGAAGGAGAAGCGCGAGATGGTAGCTTGTGGTGGATAAGTAAAAGACTGTCCTCTACCGATGTTCGCAATACAGATGGGAGTTTATGATACAGCGTCTCGATGCCCGCAGACAGCCGCCGTGGACAAGTGGGGGAGTCTTGGGGCACCGTAGCGACGGCAGAACACAGCAGAGGACTGAGAGAGTTGACGGAAGCGAAAGAGCTCAGGCGTACTTTGGTACTGGCGTGCTTGGACGCGCGCTTTTCATGGTGTTTGTCGCGCCGGCTGAGGAACCGCGACATGCCGTTCATGGTGGTGATTGGTGAAGGTGACGCCCATGCAGTCGAGGGTCCGCGGCCGCTGGGGGAATGAGGGCAGCCGAGTGCGCAGCGGCTGGCGGGGTAGGCAGCGGGCTCGGGGGAGTGGTGGTGGAGGAAGGTGCAGACGAGCCCTGGGCGGGTTTGTCGGTGAAGAGCCACGACGCTGACGCGCAGTGAAGCAGGCCGACGACGACAATGACGTCGCCCCAAGACCCAACCAAGACGCAAAAAGAAAGATGCACTGTACATGTCCCAGAGGCCCGGTCAGCCGCATGTCGCGAGCTGACCTGAGCAGAGGGCGGGTGCGGACGAGTGGGGCAGCCCTATTGGCTACATAGCCGTGGGCCGTCTAGCGCATGCCGAGGAAAAGTCCGCTCGAGACTGGGCAGGCCATGCTGTGGAGGCCCGTACCCGTCACCACGCTGCATCAGCATCACACAGCCATGGCACTGCGCGAGCTGCCCGTCCGGACGGCGACGGCCCTTTGCAACAGCACCAGGCCCGTCGTCGGCGCGGCCGCGCCCCTGGGCCGCCGCTATGCCTCGTCCGAGGCAGTCGGAGAAACTGAAGACGCCTCGTCCTTGGAGGTCCCACCGCCATCCCAGGCTCTGGCAAGCAGCTACGACCCCGTGGCACGGAGCAGGCTGCGGAGGAGAGGGAACAAGCAGCTGCCGCCAAGCAGGTATGGGCCCCGCACACCATAGCAGTAGTCACATGGACTCATGGACATCAGATACCAATACCGCTCGCCCAAATACTACCGCGGCCCCCTCCACCCCCATCAACCGCCTCCAGAGTCGGACCCATCGTCACGACTCTTCCAGCCTGGACCCTTCAGTCTGTCCCGTCTCGAGCAGACGTACCAGAGCAAGATCGCCTCCGATCTCCTCACCCTCACATACCAGCACTACCCCCCAGGATACCGGGCTCCCAAGACGGACCAAAGACTGCGAGAATGGACCGGCGACTCTCCCTACTTCAAGAATCGCCCTCTGAGACCTCCACGGGGAAAGGGTGAGGTGCTCCGGCTGCTCCAAGAGCCCCGCACTTTCCGCAACATTCCCAACATCACAGCCGTGACAGTCCACTCTATGGTACCGGAAGCCCAGGAGAACAGTGCAAACCTGCATGTCGCAGGTATGATCCTGCAGGCCATTAGCAACGTACGCGCTACGTCGCACAAGGCGAGGCACAACGTCGTGGGGTGGGGGTTGCGTGCGGGCAGATATGTCTCCGTGACAACCAAGATGGAGCGGGAAGATGCCGAGCACTTTTTGGCGAAACTCGTTGATGTGGTCCTGCCGAGGATCAAGGAGTGGAAGGGTGTCCCAGGTTCATCTGGAGATGGACACGGCAACATGAGCTTCGGTCTCACTCCAGACCAACTAGCCCTCTTTCCCGAGGTTGAGGTCAACTACGACGCGTGAGTCTGCTCTTTTTTTTTCGTGGTCCATATTTAGACTGACACTTCTCAGATACCCACCCAAGATGATTCCCGGTTGCCACATCACTATCCAAACTGATGCCACCAATAACAAGGACGCACGTCTACTTCTCCAGGCCATCGGAATCCCATTTTACGGCAAGCTCAATGACTAAATGCAGGTTTCAATCTGCTGTGTACAAAACGTGTACAACACTCAAAAGTTATATACGCCTTACGATGCATTGCGTGTACCGCATTTTTGGCTCTCCGCCCCGACTCTGTGGGGTCGTGAAGTGGAAAACTAAACATGTCCATTATCCGTCAAAGATGTAGCTCAGTGCGCCAAGAAATGTCCAGTAAGAGTGAGTGGAGCAATGGCAGACCTACATGTTGAAGCTAGAAATCGCAATTTACCTGGCTATACTGCACACTCGTCGTAGCTATCTTACTACCAGGAAACGTGCAATGTACCATGATCAAATATTGAAATCGCAACTTGAATACATGCACAGCCAGTAACACCAACTTGAGAAGCATGCAGTGTCGATGACGTACAAATCACGCATAACGACCAGAGTATCCCAAAGCATAGTCCTTCATCCCCTTACTGTATCTGATCAGAATACACCCCAACCGTAAGAGTCGTAGATGAACGAGTTATTTTCGTGGAGTTGTCGGGCGCGGACGGGCCCTGGCACGAGATTTTAGGTTGGCCAAGCTCCCCCGAACTCCCGCTATGTCGCAGCTTCGCTCAGACCGCTAACCACCACTAATCCGACCCGCGATCCCCTCCAAAAACCCCAGAGTTGCTTTCGTGACCACCATACCAGTCACGATGCAGGCAATCCGGCAACCGATGCGCTCTGCGCTCTCAAAGGCAGCTACCAGGCAGTATGCGACTGCTTCCTCGCAATACGCCGAGACGATTAAGAACCTTCGCATCGACGGCAACACCAAGGTCCTGTTCCAGGGCTTCACCGGAAAGCAGGGAACGTGAGTAGGATTGGAAGAGTCTGTAGTTGGAAGAGGTGCTGATGCAGGAATAGCTTCCACGCACAACAAGCGATTGAATACGGTATGCGCCCAACAGAACCGCTGACTTGAACCTATGAGGGGGAGGACTGACAGACGGCAGGCACAAAAGTTGTTGGAGGCACAAACCCCAAGAAGGCGGGCACTGAGCACCTCGGATTGCCCGTCTTCAAGAACGTAGCAGAGGCCATGAAGCATACTCAAGCCTCTGCTACTGCCATCTTCGTTCCGTACGCTATACATCCCTGCGACCATATACGGACTACGTGACCTGACAGCATTTTATAGCCCACCAGTCGCTGCTGCCAGTATCGAGGAGGCCATCAATGCAGAGGTTCCTCTGATTGTGACGTAGGTGTGCATATCAAACTCAAGTACATGGAAACTTACAACGGACAGTATCACTGAGGGTATTCCACAACATGGTAATGGAAGCTATTGGCAGACTGGAAAGCACAGAAGCTAACGGAAGTAGACATGGTCCGCATCACAGACATGCTTAAGACTCAAAACAAGTCTCGCATGGTTGGTCCCAACTGCCCCGGTATCATCGCTCCCGTACGTCCCCGGCAGTTTTCGTTAGTTGAACCGTTGTATTGACTTGATCAGGGTCAATGCAAGATTGGTATCATGCCAGGCTTCATTCATAAGCGCGGCCGCGTCGGTATCGTCTCTCGCTCCGGAACCCTCACATACGAAGCTGTCAACCAGACTACCCAAGCCGGCCTTGGCCAGTCTCTCGTCGTCGGTATCGGCGGTGACCCCTTCTCCGGAACCAACTTTATTGATTGCCTCAACGTTTTCCTAAAGGACGAGGAGACTGACGGTATCATCATGATTGGTGAGATTGGTGGTTCTGCCGAGGAGGATGCTGCGGACTTCCTGAAGGAGTACAACACTGCCAATAAGCCCGTTGTCAGCTTCATCGCTGGTATCTCCGCGCCACCGGGTAGGAGAATGGGTCACGCTGGTGCTATTGTTAGCGGTGGAAAGGGTGATGCCAACTCCAAGATCACTGCGCTTGAGGCCGCTGGTGTCACTGTTGAGCGCTCCCCTGCGAAGCTCGGATCTACCCTCTACGACCAGTTCGTCAAGCGCGACTTGATATAAGCGGTTATAACGCTATTTCATTGAACTGTTTGGACCTACCAGCTTGCAAATTGCGTTGCTGCACCAGGTCTACTGTATATTCTAGTCACTAGAGCAATTCATGATGTCTGCATCTATACGGAGACTTGGGTATCTGGTCACCACCCCAACAATTGATGGGGCTGTGTTCTGTGCAAACAATGGCCATCCGCGTTCTTCAGTCCCTCTTCACATGAAGATCCTGAACCTTGCTTGAGGATGGCCCAAGCTCATGATTTTCGTCAATTCCCCGCAGACCCCCGAAGCGCATCCAATTGATTGCACGCCACAACTGCAAACACGGAAACATGTCAAAGACAAAGACCAAACGCGCCCGTCGTGAGCTAAAGCGTGAAGGCGACAAGAAGATCTTTGCGATTCAGAAAAAGAATGCGAAAGCAGCCGCCGAGGCGAAAACTACTGCAAACACACCCGGGAAGAAGAAGAAGAAGAAGCAGAAGATGAGCGTACCAACCGCGGCAGCAGCTACAGCTACGACCACAGCTGCCCATGTACAATCTTCTCAGAAACACAAAGTACCGTTCGGTGAATACGACCACATACTTCTCGTCGGCGAAGGCGACTTCAGCTTTACGCGCTCCCTAGCCATAGAACACGGCTGCGCAAACGTAACCGCAACAAGCTACGACAACGAAGAAGACCTCCACAGCAAATACCCTTCTCTCAAAGAAATCCAAGTCGAGCTCTCAGCCCTCTCACCGCCTGTACCTCTCCACCACGACATCGACGCGACCAAACTGTCAAGCTACAAACATCTACGGTGTAGACGAGACGAAGACGAAGACGATGGCGACGAGGGCTGGGATACAATTGCCTTCATGTTCCCCCACACGGGCGGTCTTTCCACCGACGTTAACAGACAAGTTCGTGCAAACCAAGCCCTGCTCGTATCCTTCTTCAAGTCCTGCCTCGACACGTCAAACCAGAAACGGCGGTTACAAATCCTTCGAAACCAACAAGACAAAGAAAAGGGCACCCCCTCCCAGCAGACAGTACGACCGTTCCTACGCATGGGCGGGAAAATCATCGTCACGCTGTTCGAAGGCGAACCGTACACGTTGTGGAATATTCGTGATCTAGCGAGACATGCGGGGCTGAGGGTGGTGGAGAGCTGCAAGTTTGATTGGGCGCAGTATCCCGGGTATCATCATGTGAGGACACTGGGGGCCATGGAAACGGGGTGGAAGGGCGAAGATAGAGCTGCGCGCATGTTCATGTTTGAGAAGATTCCGCTTGTGGCCGATAGCGATGAGGAGAAGGAGATGGCGCGGCAGGCAAAGGTGGGAAGGGGTGGACGGTTACCGAGCCAGAAAGAGGCGATGAAAAGGGTCATGAAGGAAGACAAGGAGGAAGATGATGAGTGAGCCGAATACGAACACTGTGAAGCAACACTTCCAATTTTTGGCAAGGAATCCTTTCGCAGGCGAAGTGCAAAGCAGACATTGATTCTCAGAATCGCCGCGAGGACCTTTAGGTTCTGCTATATCATATGGAGAAAAAAAAAACACCAGGCATAGAGACCCATACCGCGCCGGGTAAATGCACCTACCAAACGCCACGCTATACCCGAATACTATACAGATGCCATTGAAAAGACAGAGGAGAGAAAACATCACATAACATAGACCTTTCGGACCTCGCTCTCATGCCATCTCTCGCCGCTTAGTCCGCCAGCCGGATCTCTTACGAAGCCTTCTTCTGTTCCAACTTTCTCGTTGAAGACTCGCAGTCTCTCGGAGCCGTATATACGACCGTTTGGTAGTACAACAGGTCCGTCTTCAACAATGGACTTGGTGTGGAGAGCGTAGGGCACGTTGCGCGCTAGCTCGTTGAGCTCTGTGCTACATATTGGACAGACGGTCGTGGTAGACGAAGCGGCGTTTGTGGAGGAGGGTGTGTATGCGGAATGGCAGGCGGGTGTCTTGAGAGCAGAGAGACCGGCGCTCAAGGCAACGTGGAGGAGCGGTCGCGGAGGGAGAGCGTAGAGGTCGTGATGTGTCGCGACAAAAACATCGGCTAGATGTGACCACCGCGATGTCGAGTAGAGAGACTAGAAAGCCGTTAGAAAAAGCCCACCTATAAATAAAAAAAATACGCCGCCTTGTTAAAACTTACAGCATAAGGTTCCACCTCATCCCAAGGCCTAAACGCCAACATACCCGCCGCCCTCCTCATCAATTCAAAATCCCCACTCGCACTCAAATACTTCTTCGCATGAGCCCTCGCCTCAACCAACTTTGCCTCTCCGCCTCCACCACCAACACTAACCCCATACATACCATCATCCAGCGTTTCCAAACCATCCATACCACTCAACCCAGCCTCATGCCCCTGCCTCACCAACTCAATATACTGCTGCAACCGCAACTCAAACTCGAGCATACTCCCCCCCTTCTTCAGCTCTTTACCATGTTCCTTGCACCAATCAAGCGCCAACGCCGTACTCATGCCTTCCCGTAGACTCCTCTCAATCCGATGACACGCCACAAACGCATCCACATCCACGAGCTCTGTAATCCCTTTGCTCTTTGCCAGGCACGCCGCACTCTCCGCGTAGCCCTCTCTCAACAGGTAGTCGACGAGCAAACGGCTCAACCGCGTTCGGGACCACTCGTCGTACTTGACATCGGCGAGGCTCGGGATGTCGTACAGGTCATGCAGGTGTTGTAAGCGCGCTTTGGCGGAGCGGTGGATTCGCGTTTCCTCGTCGTGGAGCGTTTCGAGCTTGCGTTTTAGGCTGTGCATTTTGCTAATCATGCTGTCGAGGGAGTCGAGCGTGGCTTCTGGGGAGGCGTTCTTGGAGGCGGCCTTGGTGGCGGCGGTTAGAGAGGTGGTGAGGGCGCTGGACGAGTGCTCGATGACGCGCTGCGCGTTTTTGAAGTTGCGCCGCGAGAGCTCGTACGGCATGCGCAGGAGAGGTTGGTCCTGCCGTCATGTTAGTAGGTAATGTGGATTCGCCTGCGTAGCTGGGGAGGCATTACCAGGAGTAGATGCGACTCCGCGTTGAGCTTCGTGCTGGTGAGTTCCGCCATGGCGGGCAGGAACTGATTGCAATGAATGGCAAGCTTTTTGTAAGAGCCGCTAGGTCTCGAAGTATTCTGGTTCCGAATGAATATAGCGGGAGTAAGGGTCTCGGAAAGCGATAGTCTGAAAGTGAGATAACGTAAGGTTTGGTGTGGATGTTCAAGCTCCACTACCGCGGAGGTCAAGCTTGCGGGGATGCTCGTCACAGGCACGTGCCGAACACTTGACCGATAGCTGTTCAAGCATCCTCCTTTCCGATTGTGCACATGTCGGGTCTTAGCTAGACAACGAGAGTCCTCTACACACACACACACACACAAGACGCATGTAACACGGCAACCACAAGCAACATCCACATCAATATATGCTTCTATGTGATATCATTCTGATCGTAAGGCAACTCTAAAACTCCTCTAAGACCCAATGCATCATAACGCATAACCCAGATGTCTCTACTCATGCAGAACGACACTGACGCAGGTAGCGATGAGCTGCCGGCCTATTGCAGAGGTATCCTGAAACCTGCTCCAAGGCCATTACTTTTTGTTGTACCTGCGTTCCGCAGCTCGAAGGACGCATAAAACTTGCGAAACTATTCCTAAAATCCGCTTAGAGAGCACCAGTCGACGCCATCTTGTTACGGAGATGGTTCTTGTACTCGCCGATGCTTCCATCCCATCGGCGGACGGTCTTGTGTTCGCAAACCATAATGTCCTTTGCAATCTTGTCAAGCAATCTGTTGGTTATTAGCAGGCTGATCGATCATGAAGACAAGATTGAAACATACCGGAAGTCGTGGGAGACGACGACTACACCACCGCTGAAGGCGTTGATAGCATCCGCCAAACTGTCAATGGTTGGAATATCTAGACCGTTGGTTGGCTCGTCGAGCAACAACATGTTAGGTCCCTCAATAGCGAGCAGAGCGAAGACAATACGAGACTTTTGACCATCGGAGAGAGTGGCCATCTTCGAGGTCTGCGCCTCACCAGTCATACCGTAGCGACCGAGCTGTTGACGCCAGTACTGGAGGTCTTGGCTGATGTGGTGGAACTTGTCGCGGACGAAGTCAAGGGCAGACTTGGTGAGGTCGAGCTGTTCAGCAGAGTGCTGGCTGTACACGCCTAGCTTCAAGTGAGTGTGGCGTGATACAACACCAGATGTGGGGCTGAGCTTTCCGGTGAAGATGTTGAGCAGAGTCGACTTTCCAACACCGTTGGGTCCAACAAGAGCTGTTCGGGAGTCCATGTCGACACCAAAGTCGAGGTTCTCGTACAGGTTGTCCTTTGGATCTCCAGAGTAAGAGAAGGTGACGTCGTCGAGCGAAAGCACAGGTGGTGGCAGCTTCTCGACCTCGGCAAAACGGAAAGTGAAGACACGGTCAACGGCAACCGGCTCGATCAAACCGTCGGCCTCCATCTTGTCCAAGATCTTCTGACGAGACTTGGCTTGCCTGACCAAGTTGGCGTAGGTACCAGCGGAAGCAATGAACTTCTTGATGTGCTTGATCTCGTCTTGCTGCTTCTCGTAGGCCTTGGTCTGGTTGACCTCCTGCTCAGTACGAGTCTTATGGTATGTGTCGTAGTTACCTCCATAGTAGAGGAGCTTCTTTTGACGCATGTCAATCATGTTGGTGCAGACACCGTTCAAGAAGTCCATGGAGTGGGACACGAGAACCAGGGTGCGCTCCCACTTCTTCATGTACTCCTCAAGCCACACACAGGCTTCCAAGTCCAAATGGGCAGTGGGGTCGTCGAGCAGCAGCAGGGCGGGCTTGACGAACAGCGCCTTGGCGAGCGCAACACGCATACGCCATCCACCGGACATGTCCTTTGTCTTCTTGTTGATGGTGTGCTTGTTGAAACCGAGACCAGTGAGAATGAGAGATGCGCGGGTGTGGAAGGTCGACGGGTCCATGTCTTCTTGACGCTGGTGGAGAGTTAGTGGGATTATTTTGCTTTGGTCCAAGTTATACATACCTCATAGATGTCATCGAGAAGAGGGCTCTCGGGACCATCTTTCTCAAGAATGTCCTCAGCCAGCTTCTCGAGACGGGCCAACTCGTTCTCAGCCTCACGAACGACCCACTCCAAGGCACCTAACTCAGTCTTGGGGGCACCCTGGTTCAGCAGGTAGATGTCGATGTGCTCCGGGAAGGGGAACTCGCGCTTGTCGATGGCCTTGAGGAGGGTGGTCTTTCCGCAGCCGTTCTCGCCCAACAGACCATATCGTCGGCCGTAGTTGATCTCGAGGGTGGAGTCGTTGAAGAGGACCTTTCCGTGGAAGACGAGCGATGCAGAGATGATCTTGACATCGCGCGACTGCTCGAGGGATGCGAGCACACCGGTGGTGACACGGTCGGACAGACCGTGCTTGTCCTCCTGCATGGTGAGCTTCTTGACCTCCTCGTTCAGCTCGAGATCCTCGACCTCGTCGCCGTTCTCAGAGTTGGCTTTGGAGGCACTCTTGGAGTTGGCCTTGGAAGATAACTTGGAGGTAGTCGTCTTCTTGGGTTTCGCATCGCCATCGGCGGCGCGCTTCGCCTGGGGGGGGGGGGGGGGGGGAAGGAGGAGGAAATTTCGTAGGCTTGGGAACAACGGTCAATCTGTGCCCCGCTAAGTTTCTTATCGATTATCGATACCCAAAGGTTCTGTTTCGGATTTCGATCAAGGCGCAACACTCGGATATCCAAACGAGCGGAGTGATGAAGCGCTTCAGGTGATGAAGATAGAGAGAACAAGAGAGTACGAAACGGTCAGGGCCGATGAAACACTGCGACCCTGATTCAATTTTCTTACTTGTGGCGAAGGCTGCGCACGGCCAATGAGCGCTCCCCCACCATGACCGTAGGGCAAGTAAGGCGCTCAGCAGTTGGGCTCAGTGCTGACACCGCTGCACGTGTGTTTCGCTCGAGGACCAAGCCATGCGACAGGTAGACGGTCCTGATGCGTTGCGAGACCAAGACCGTTTGTATATGTATTCGATACAAGTCTGCTCTCTGTCTGAAATACTACGCCATAAGCCCCTCAACAACAGGTCAGCAGACGCATCCTTCCTGAAGAAGAGTTCAGCGTCCAGTGAATACATGCTTTCTGACATCTCATGACGCAATGAACTTAGCAAACTGGATTTAGATGTTGTTGGGATTGGGTATCATGTGTTTGGTTGTTGAGCATTGTGGATACTCCTCGGAAAAGTGACGATCGCCGTACCTGGTTCTTATCTTTACCAACTGCAACAGCGATAAGCCCGTACTATATACCAGCCTGACTGCTCCCGCTGTTACTTGGCACTATAGTAAACTCAGTACTACTCCTCCTACTATCTGCTTCTTCCTTCCCTGTTTCCCTTCCTTCTGTCTCATCGTCTACTCTTTTTCGTAACCTCTCTCGTAGCCTTTCCAGCACTCTCGTCTCTTCCGCATTCAGACTCATATCGTCTGGTAATACGACTTCTGCGCCGTTGATCTTTATTCTGTCTCCTTCTCTATCGTAGTGTTGTTCTTCTGCACTTTCTTTTGGTTCTAAACCGCCTTTTGCATCTGCCACCACTTCTTCGTCTTCGATCTTCGCTTTCCGCAAGTCCAAAGGGGTCCACCAATACATCGGGAACTGCCTTTGAATGTTGTTGATGACAAGCCCGACTGTGACCATGAGGGTGGCGCCCCAGAGAACAATTCCAACGAAATACCAGCCCATGGCAGTAATTACAGGTTCTGTTGCTGCGAGTACTGCGGATGCGCCGCCAGGGGGATGTACGGTGTTGGTCAATAGCATAACGGCAGACGCGCAACCGCATGCTACAGCACCTGCGATCCACTTTATCGAATCGTAATCTGGGTGATATTGAAACAACTTGGATATGCTAACGCCGATAAGTGCGGAGATGCCGTGGCCTAGTAGGGCATTGCGAGGTTGGCCAAGTGGTGAGCGTATAGAGTTATACTCGAGGATTGCCGAAGCACCCTGGGCATTCGGTCAGCACAACACATCATTACCGCTTCAGTCATGAGTAACATACGAAGGAAGCGATCAACGCTGGTGGCTGATGCCGTTGTATACTGTCCGTATTGTTGAAGACCGCCGCTACAACCGTCAGACCACAGAAGGCGCCCAACAACGACCAGAACGCCCCCAGTATGTTTCCAACATCCTGTCGCGTCTCTTTCCTATAACCCAGAAACCTCGACACCGGCACCGGAAGCCTGTGTAGCGGCGAAGGAGGAATGATGCGATTCAGGTGACGATCGATATCAAGATCCCAATCTCTGGCACCAGAGAACACACTCATAATGTCCAGGTGAAACCAGAACAAACAGGTCCTTCCACGCAAAATACAAACAAGAGCAGGCACCAGGTCGACGCTTAATAAGAGACTGACAGATCTCAGGAGCAGACAGCGAAAATACTCGCGCATCCCCTGTCCCACATCGCGTCATGTGTGATAATTAAGTCCCCAGATCCAGCGTCAGAGATCAGCATTTTCGTCCGGTCATTCGCGGTTTGAATTTGCAAAAAAAAAACACGCGCATTTACCCTGGCGTTGCCCTGGCACATGCGCGACAGTCTGAGTTCAAGTTTCACACGCAAACCAAGTCGGGCTTTACGTAAAATTACGTACCACAAACACCGCTACAACATGGCTTTGTGAGCATCTCCTCGGGCCCGCGGATGCGCTTTGCATGCTGGGAATTTGAGACTGAGATGCGTCTGGAAGCGCACGACGTTTAGTTTGAGGTACTTGTGTTGTGGTGGCTGTGGTGTTGATGGTAGTAGGAGTGCAAGCGATGGAGCTGCCCAACGTTAGTGTTCAGTCGACGATTTCCAGCGCCGGCGTTGAAGACTGTAATATGTTGCACATCCTCACGTATAAGTTGCGCAAGATATGGTTGTGCCTGAGATTTGCACTACTTACCGCACCTACAAGCCGCAGGTGAGCAGCTTGATGATCGACGTCATCCCTGCTGCCACCACGCTAGACAACCACCTGTGCGGGGATCTCACATAAACAGCACACATTACTAGCAGAAGGCGGTAAACTTGAAGCTTTTGAGATTTCGCATGTGGCGAGACGCAGATACTAGACAGAGTATCATGCTACATTATACTGTGGTGCCCGCTGGAAGTTTTCAATCGCTCCACTCAAGGGGCAAATGTATCGGATCTCGGGTAGGCAGCTAATATGCAATTAATAAGACGTTATTATAGTAAATTACACTTAGCGTTCTAAACGTAGATAAGTTAACCTCTAACTTGTCTATCGTTTAGCACATAGTGTATTAACACTACATTTATTACGCTCTGAGGAGTGGGGCGATTGAATACTTCCAGCGGGCACCACAGTAGAGGTATAGGTCTACTTGGAAAGCTATCGAAATACCGACCACGCAATGCATTTCATCATAGCTGGATTGCGCTCCATTTTGCAACGCAAGTAGCACCACAACCGTAAACGGGGAAGCACCGCGATTTGAAGCAAACGTACACGCTGCTGGCCGATAAACGCCCCGTCACTGTAGTGCGCCAGCCCGGGAACCCCTCCACCCATACATTCCGTGATTCGCCCAACTCCTTTGAAGACAGGAATATACTCCCGCAACTAGCTACCGCGGAACAGGAACTGCAAGTCCTCAGGACTGAGGCGATCCATGGCAACCTTGTCGTTGTTCACAGTACCAGCAATCATAGCCGCCTTCTTCTCCTGCAGCGCAACCATACGCGACTCTACACTATCTTCGATACAGAGACGAGTGATCACACAGGGGCGACGTTGGCCGATACGATGGCATCGATCGGCGGACTGCCACTCGGCTGCTGGATTCCACCATCTGCATCTTGTTAGTAAGCTGTACGAAGACATGGCTTGAGATAACACTTACGGGTCGACGATGAACACCCTGGAAGCTTCGGTAAGGTTAAGAGCGACACCACCAGCCTTGAGGGAGACAAGGAAAACCTCAACATCTGGATTCGTCATGAAGTGATCGATACTTTTTTGTCGTTGGGCAGGCGTCATGCTACCATCCAACATGACCGTGTTGAAACCGGCACGACGCAGACGCCACTCAATGAGCTGCAGCATTGACGTGAATTGACTGAATACGATGGACTTGAGGGTCTGCTTCTTGCTGCGGAGCTTATAGAGGTCGTATACCAGCATCTCGATCTTGGTGGAAGAAGTCCAGTTCTCCATCTTGATTCGGTTGATGATAGAGGTCTTCTTGACGGAGTCCTCATCCTGCTCGAGCTCAGGTTGCTCGAAGTCGATAGACAGGGCGATATGGCAACGAGGACAGTCTGCTTCGGTACCAGAAGCTTCGCAAGTATCCATAAAGTCCTTGATGCAAGCGCGACAGAATTCGTGACGACAGTGAGAGCGTACTGCGTCCTCGGCGGGCTCGTCGCAAATGTTACATACGTAGACGTTGCCTGCACCTTCGACCGCATTCTTCTTCAGCAGCAGGTCAGGGTGGTTGGCGACTTGTCGCATCTGCATAATGAGACCGAAGATGTTGGCGTAGTTGTTAAGCATGACACCCTGCGCGACATACGTATCGAACTTGCGGGACGAGTTCGACATGATCGAGGTTGAGAAGTCGCGCTCTACCTCACTAAAGAACTCGTTATGAATGATGATATCCTTCATCGGAAGTTCCATGGAGTTGGTGTGATCGCGCTTCATACGTCTCAACATGATGCGAGCAGTGATCAAGTGAAGCTTCGTCAAGGCTTCTTCGCGGAGCTGGACGTCATCGCCAGTGATTGGGTTGAGCAGCTCCTGATTGAACACTGATATGTGCTCAGACGCACCGTGGTTGCAAGCAATACACATGTGGTCATCGTCAGTAGCCCAGTGCAGCTTTTCGCAGTCGCAGGAACGGCAGAAATAGTCTGCAAATGGACGAACTTCCAAGAAGCGAAGGAGGGAGAAGAATTCTCCGATGCGGTTCTGCACAGGCGTACCGGACAGGCACCACTTGTAGTTACTAGTCAATGCAAAGCAGGCCTTGGCAACACCAGTGTTACGAGACTTGATACTGTGCGCTTCGTCCAAGATAAGGCGATGATAATGAATAGCGTGGAGTGCCGACGCTTCCCTAATGATGTCCTCACCGCGAGACCATCCCTTGGTTTCTTTGCGGTGCAGCGACTCCAGAGAGTTGTACGAAACCATGATTACGTCGTAGGACTTCAGCTCCTTGATCGACATCTTCTTACACTTGGCATTCGTGCCATGATACACCAGGACCTTGAGCTTATTGTCTGTATATTCGCGGATCTCATTAGACCATTGCATTAAAGCAACTGGCGGAACACAGACCAGCGTCGGCTGCCTTGCAGGATAGTCGGACATGATCAGGGAGACAGCTTGGATGGTTTTGCCCATACCCATTTCATCTCCAAGCAGCCCACCCTTGTAGTGAGTCTTCTCTTGCCGAACCATCCAGCTAAGGCCTTCCAGTTGGAATGGCTTTAAACGACGGGTGATTGACTCTGGCTGCTCTGCTTTCTGAACCTCGAGAACCGGAACCTTCTTCAGATCATCCCACATAGTGCGCAGCTTTGGGTGCTGTTGCTCTGCTCGCTCACGGTTCATGGCGCGCTTTCGCTCCCACTTATCCGCAATATGTGCGAATCTCGCTCGACGACCTACTGCATCCTGCTTCTCGCCTCGGGTGAGCCTCTTCTTCCGGCCTCGAGATGCTTTGGGGTTCGCCGCGACAATCTTCTTCACACGCGCACTTGTCGTCATCAAAGGCTCCTCAACGCTATCGCTAGCCATTGGTGTCTCAATGTCGTTGAGCAGAGAATCAGCGTCATCCACGTCGTCTGGACGAAACTCTCCTCCATCAGACTCATCGTCATCAAGGAAGTCCTCCTCAGTGAATGTTCCCTTCTTCTTTGTACTAGAACGTGCAGAGCGACCACGCTTCGTTGAAGATTCTTGGGTCTTGGCCTTTCCCTTGCTTTTGTAGGATGGTGGGGAGGACAGCTCATCTATCAATGAATCTTGATCGCTGTCGCTAGGGACTTCCTCGATCTTAGCTTTGCCCTTTCCCTTGCCAATATATGAAGGCGCCTTCTTGCGACGTGAAGGTGCGACAGGCTCATCAGATAGCATGTCTTCATCTTCGTCATCCTCGATCTTCTGGCGCTTGCTGTGTGGCGCATCCTCTTCGTCCTCTAACTGCATTTGTAGAGCGATCTCAGCGTCCATGTCGAGTGTCATGTCTTCGGAGTCGGAGTCTAGGACGGCACTGCGAGATCGCTTAGATGAGGTGCTTTGCGAAGGCGTCGTAGCCTTGTTCAGCCGGCTACGGGCGGGCATCTTGCCGCGATTGATTGAGGCGGCTGGCGTGGTCGAGATGCTGGTTCCCGGTGTCTCGTAATCTGAATTATCTAGAGAAGGCGAGCCAGTTGGGCTCTCTTGCTCTGTTTGTTGTGCGCTGAGCCCTGATAGCCGTCCGAGAGTGGCGGGCGCCTTCTTGGACTTCACGGGAATCAAGATCTCTTTTAGAACACGGCGGCCTTTTGCGGATGGTTTGGGCGCCTCAACTTCAATCGAGTCGTGCTCGTGGTCGGAAGAGTTCGGTACGAAGGATCGAGAGGCGCGAATGCGCTTCTGTTTGTGGCGAATGTCAACCACGGGTGATTTCATCAGGGCTGTGATCGCGTTAGCGCTAGAGTGAGATACAACAATCACTGCCTAAACAAAAATGAGAGTCGCACTCAGCCTACACATACCGCTTGGAGGCGCTGGTGAAGGTGCGGTGGCGACGTCGTTCGCGACACTGGTCGACTTGCGGGTTGATCGGCGAGTCGCCATCGTAATCGACTGATGGAAGGAACAGCAAGTGAGTTTGCGATGGAGATCGAGGAATGCGCAATGAACACAAGACTGATGGATGGATTAAATGAGAGACTGCAACCACGACGGAGGGATGAGACACAACAAGTACTAACTGTGGAAGGGTAGATGTACCCCTGGTGGCCCTTTCGCGCCAATAGCCCGTCGCGCGTACACGCCTCCGGTGGCAAAATCAGGGACAAAGTCTAAAGATGGCAAGGATTGCAAGGAATATTGCGAAGATCGATCGTCTTGTGTAACACTGGCTCGTGCATGTACATATTATCGCCATATCCGTGTGATGAGGGCGGGGAAGACGCGTCGCGTCTGGATGACGAAAGCACGTGATTAGTTCCATCTCATCTCTTTACGGACTAGCGCTGACCCCCTTCCCCGTTAGCCCTATCACCTACAGAGATACTCCTGTTTTCTGTTTGGCAATATGGTACTCTGGAGTACCTATCTTGACCAAACAGAAGTTTTGGTCCATCATCAGCCATGTTAGGAGGATACGATCTTTTCTCACGCGTTGGAATCGCTCCAGAACCAGCCGATGAAAGCGACACGACACTGACCCTGTAACCCTTGTTACGTTTTCATGCTTCATGGACCTTCCCAAAGACTTTCGATTCATGGTCTACGAGTATTTGCTCAATAGGCACATCAAGCCCATGGCGTATCCAGATCAGGGAATCGCCTATGAGGTGATTATCACACCGACTCAGAGACGAAGCACGAGTAGCGACACGCCAACAGCGCCTTGGTGGACCGCTTGTGCTCTACATGATGAACGCGTTCAGTATCGTAGCAGACCTTTCCCGAACGCTATCCAAGGCCTACGATTCTGATCAGCGACACATACTACGACGGAGTATTGATGCACCTGTATTTGAACGTGCAGGTGTAGTCAATTCGAGCTTGACAGTTCCTACCAAATGCTTTCGAATGTCTTTCAATATGGCCTCAGAAACTAAAACTTCTGGGGTTATCGAACCTTCAATCTTGAACGATCGAGGTCGCTAATCTGAGATCACTTTAAATTCGCTATGGCGAAGCTTCGCCACAGTACTCATGTTGAATGTCGGTTCTTGGTATACGGAGTAGCTTTAATAATGTGAACTCCGAAGAGCATCGAGCGGATTATAGGCATGAGGATATCGACTGGCAAGGGGTAATCAAATGCAACGTTATCTTGGTATCCGACTGCCAAGCTACATAAGAGTCTTTGTCAAGAACAGAGCTTCCCCAAGCGGGCGATCGACCACCCATGGAACTGGCTGCACCTGATGAACGGGCTTACATGCGTGCGATGCTCTCCCAGTGACGGCAAAATGGGCAATAATCCATGATACCGAACCTCGAGGATTTGAACCAGGTAAATCGGCAATAACAACACACGAAAGAGGCTTCTGAATTCATTGTACAGGATCTTTGATTTCATTTTCAAGACTTTCCCTGTACTGTCTCTCACCTAGCTAGACTACTACTTTGTGGTGAAAGCTCAGCGGAAGCTGAATCAAAATGATTCACTACCTGATGACACACCCATACTCTATATGTCGGTGTGTATTCATCGTGTTGTAGTAACAATTTGTTGCTATAACAAATTTTCCTGGCTCTCATCCAGAATTGAGCTTCTACTAAGACAACTTCTTCGAGTCAACCACAAGCAACTAATAGTATGCCTCCACTCACTCTCCCGAACAAAGCTCTCAAGCGACAGTCTTCTAAAGAGTCTGCTAAACAGACTTCTGATCTTCTTAATTTGCCATGGGATGTGCGCCGTCTCACCTTTGAGAAAGTCCCAACGAATATCTGGCGTTCTATTCCTGTTGGCTGTGACGGATTCTACTACACTGCCAAGTCAACAGAGGTGAACCTTCTTCAAGTCTGTGATCAGGTCAACGCGGAAGCCAGCTACTCTATGCAGCATAGCCAAGCAGATCAGCCGTGCGTCCTGGCGTTCAGCCCGTTTCAACACTACGGTGTCGCCCAAGTGATCTTGGAGACAGTCAACCTTGCCCGTACGTACGACGAAACGTACACGAAGAGAGTCCCCAAGGACCAGAAGCCAATTTTTGCTATCAGCCCACTGGCTGCTCATCTGGTCTTCCAGACTCTTACCAAAAGCACATCGAAGGGGGTTTGTCTTCACTGTGGACGTGTCATGCCTGATCCACCCCAAGACGAGTTCAACGCATTTATTACCCAGGTTCTGTTACAGCTGCGCCGAAAGCCGGAAGTTGAGCTACATCTCTATCTCCCTAAGCGTAGGATGTTTGTGCTCATGAACCAATACTTCGACTCGGTAATACTTACAATTGCCTGGTTTGTAGATCTGGCTCAGGGACGTCATCCACACATTTCTGGTACATTGCGCTATCATCTCATTGTTGTCAGTGAAAACGAAGAGACTCAGCATGCATTACAGGCTAAATGGCCACCATCCCAAATCGGCAGCCCGAAATGGAAAGTGGCAACGGAGCAGGATAAGCAGGCCTGGCAAGAGCTTGATGACTCGTTCACGACTCACTGCTAGAAGGGCAAGCAGTCAAGGGGTCAGAGGGAATGAGCTGCTGATCTTGCCAAACGTAAGATGGCTTGTGCATACAGGCTAGATTGATGATATGGGTAGACGGTATAGTCCCTCGGTAGACAATAGAAATGAACCGAGTTTTCATGATTATTCAACAACATAGCTTCTCACATGTAGTGTTGCACGGGCTAATAAGCTAAGATTTGATCGTGGTCACATATACAAGACTCAACTATCAACACAATCGCTTAGACCTAGTATTTTTCCAAAGCCCCCAGGAGTGCTCATATTTGTAATAGCGAACACTTTGCCAAAGCTCGTACTCTTCCTCTGTTGGTATCGTCCATTCTAGCCTCGAGTGCTTGCAGACATGTGAATGAAACGGCTGCTCGTTGCCCTGCAACAAAAAATATTGAGTTACGGTGTAGTCGTAATGATCACAGGTGCATCAAATGGACCGGGGTAATTCTCGTGTCTAACCTTTTCGCCGAAAATTGGTTTAGAGACAAGCGACTCTAACCACATGTGTGCCCTTGATCTTTCGAATGATATTAAAACTCTCGATCGAAAGTATATCTTCTTGCGCATTCTAAGCACGCAGGGACGATGGATTTTCTTGAGCATTGTATCATCGAAATCGGTGATTGGCGTAGTCTCACTAGGATAGATCGTTTGACTAAGTCTTTTAGGCTGCAGTTTAACTTTGTGGACTGTTATTATCCGCGTGAATTTGTCAGGTTCGGCAGATATGTCGGGGTCTGGATGATTCTTTCGAAACAGCAGATCGTGTTGGTGGCCTGAACATAGAACGTCTAGAAAGTACACGGCAAAAACACCATGAAATTCCATAGTGATGACTGAGATGGGTAATGCAGCTTTGCTAAAGTACCTTCCGACCTCACCCTGTAGGAGGCGGCTGGCTAGCAATAGCTTATATGAGGCCTTGAAACTTCATACCAAAGGCCAAGCTGGTCTTCCAGGATGGGACGTAATTTGTGCTCGGGGCAAATACTCGTAAACTAAGAGCCGGATGCCTTTGGGAAGATCTTCGAACAGGGAGCTATCAGAAGTTTTGATAATATTTTCCCCCGGGATGACGAAAGAAGACGTTAGGGTATGCGGGCGTTAGATTTACGATCTGACGAGTGCGTAAATAACAGCATCCAATGAAGAACTGGTATCCGAAGGTGAGCACTGGAAAGTGTTCTGGGGAAGCATTTGTGGCATCGGCGTGATGGACAGGGGAAAGAATGTCGATGTTCAGGAAGTTCCCGGTCAGCTTGCATCTGAAGCAGTGCACGGACCAATATGCAAGCTGCAGGCGTCGCAAGGCATGACGATTCCCAGGCACCTCACTCAGCGCTGCCACCATCGCCGTCGACCACCTCCGAATCCCGTCTCTTCCTACAACTTCCTCTACATCGTCAATAAAGGTAGCGAACTACCTGGCTACTGAGATCGAAGTGTCGCTGCTACCGCCGATAAGCTAGCCGCCTGTGAGCGATACCGAAGCTACAACCCGCCCATCATGGTGAAGCCCGTTGTTTCCGCGATGAATGCTTGGACATGGTATGCGCAAATGCTCTGAAAGAAATAGCAGTAGCAAGGAAGCTGATGGAGTGATAGCATCGTCGTGTCCCTTTTCGCCATCGTCATTCTCTCCACGATCGGAGCGCTGTTTAAAGTACGTCTACCGCGCGCCCGAGCACCGAACATCTACGAATCTCGAAACCTACTCTCGCGTCTAAGAATGCATGACTACGGAATAAAACAGTTGCTAACACGCATTTCGCAGGCACACAGCGGCACCGTAATGGGAGGACATGAAGATCCCGAGGATGGTGGCGCAGTCGCCGGCGCGGTATTTGGTGCCGTCTTTATATACATTGTACGTGTTGATCGGAACAAGAAGATTGCAGCTTACTAACAATTTCCAGGGCTTCTTTGTCTTCTGCGGACTACAAGCCTTCCTCCACATACGCGAAAGCCGCCGCGGCGCGATAAGCCTGTCATGAACCTGAACACCGTACGAAACATGATCGAGGGATAGTATGAGATGAGAGTTCATCTGGAGAATAATTGGATGCGACGACAGAGCATCCGGACAGGCATGCGTCATCGCGCTTGCGAAGGGTGAGGTGAAGAGCACTTGTACACTGTAATATGACATACGGCGTTTAGCAGGCACAGGCGGGTTTATACATTTCCGTAGCAAGACATTGAGTTAGCGTAATATGTGCCATCTGTATACATGCATGAGCCCTGCACATCCATCCGTCGACATAGCAGGACCAACCCATGCACAAACGCCGCGAATGCGCTGGTCAAGATCTTCCGATTTACCAGTCCCTCTCCCATAGCGGCTCGAGCGTCTTGCTCATATACGGACCATCGAGCCAGTAACCCAATTTTCCGTAGTAACCCCTCACACCAACACCAGAGATGACGCTGATCTTACTACTTCCGTGCTCTTCCCTAGCTATCCGCTCTGCCTCTTCCATCAAGAGCGTACCATAACCCTGATGCTGGAATCTCTTTGGATCTCTAGCATGTATAGGTACAGCAGATCCATAGACGTGCAACTCACGCACCAAAGAAGAAGGCTGGCCAGTCAATTCTGGTCGGAAAGTGTGTTCCTTCGAACATTGTCGTAGACGGAGCAAGGCGATCAGGATGTCCTGCTTTGGATCTTCGTACGCAAGGAATGTCTCCCAACCGCCGTTGGCTGTGTAATCCCGGCGTACCAATTCGACCTGGTCAGGACGAATCTTATGTTTCACTTCGTTGATCCCGACTTCACGTGTTCGCACATCGCGACATGAAGTACCGAAGTCCTTCATCCTTGCCAGTGCCAACTCTCGCAAGTTACCGTTTTCAACACCAGATGTGACAAGCGGCATGGGGATATCGCGCTGCACACGGTAGATACGGGTCCATGGCGGTACCAGGGCAAGAATACGTGCTACAATATCGATGAGGGCGTTTGGGGTGTAGTTCTTGTATCTTCCCGTCCGCCAGAGTTCGTATAGACCAGTGCCGCGGATGACGAGTGTAGGGTAAATCTTCAGTCCATCGGTCCGGAAGTCTGGGTTCGAGAAATACTCTACGAATTGGTCGAGGTCACGTTCAATACCGACATTGGGTAGGTCGGGCATCATATGTGATACCACCTTGAAGCCGGCGTCCTTGGACAGACAGAAGGTCTTCGCTACAGCGGCGACAGTATGGCCTCGATTTGTGTCGCGCGCTACATCTTCGTAAAGGGACTGTACACCAATTTCGAGACGTGTGCATCCGTACCGTAGCATGGAAGAGAGATGTTGGTCCAAGCAGTAATCTGGTCGTGTTTCGATGGTGATACCAACGCACTTTGTGTTACTCATCTCGCCGGCAGCGACAGCCTCGTCAACGTCCTTGGTCTGATATCCGGAAAGCGCGTTGTGTAGTTGTGAAATAAACTCATCCCGATATGACTCTGGCAATGACATGAATGTGCCGCCCATGATAATGTACTCGACTTTGTCGACACTGTGACCTAGTGACTTGATCTGTTCGACTCGTCCACGGGCCTGCTCATAAGGATCATACCGTGCGCGGATAGCGCGCATTGATGTTGGTTCATAACCAGTGTAAGACTGTGTTGAGTATTCAAAATCTGAGTCTGGACCTCCTGGACAGTATACACAGATATTGCCAGTATAAGCAATATGGGGGCAACGATGAGGTTTGCACATAACCGCCACTACTGCAATACCCGATGATGTACCTACAACACACATCAGCTTTAAGATACTTGCTAAACTTCATTCAGGAGCATGACATACGGATTGGCTTGGCAATAAGTTTTGGGAGGATATATTTCTTATAGTGCTCGGGCACCGCAGCAATAATCGCCGTAAGCGGGGGCTGGCTTTTCAGATAGTGCCTTTTCGCGATCTGGCCCCGCAGCGAGTTCAAGTTGAGGTCTTTCTTAGGTTTTGAACCATCGGCCTGCGATTCGTAGTCTTGGATGAGCGCCGAGGCGATATCTGCGCACGCGCGCATGTAACGTTCGTTCTCGGGTGGCAATTTGACGTTCTTCGGTAGCCTCCTCTTATGTTGCGTCTCTGTTACAGTCATTGTTGCCATGACGGGCAGATTTTGTTATTCGGAGTTTGCAGTTTAGTGATGGCGAATCTAGAGGACTCAGACTCTGGAAGTAGAAGTCACGGGTGGGGGTGGGATTTGTTCGAAGCCTAAGTTGTTTCCGTACTAGCGTGATCGCTTCAACTTGCGTAACATCAGCAACCATTAAGGTCGCTCTCACCTATTCTTCGACAACGCGCGCTTGGTATACCAACGGCCCCAGGCTGGTCTCGCCCACTCGACATCTTTGCAACCATTCTATAGATCAGAAATGGGTCTGTAAGGTGCACTACATTTAACACAAACTTTGAGAATCTTGCAATCCCAGGCACCAGCAGACTTTAGGACTTGATCATACAGAAGGCACCCGCGCAACAAGCAGCCTTTGAATGACGACCAAATTGATTCATTATTTACGGGAATTGATAAAGGATATAGGCAGCAACGAAATGGTCCATAACACCAATGGCATCCCTTCATGCCTCCGCCTTTGGCTCATCATCGTGCGTTATTTGATCATGCGAAGCTAGACGGTGTCCTGTTGACTCTTTGTCTAGGATCAGCCTCAAGAACGGAACCTCCAAGAGGTACATCAGCGCCATGCTGGAGGGGAGCGTAAAGCTCTTCGTTGGTCGTCATGGCAGGGCTATCCTGCCTCGTTTCCATTCTCAAAGCATGAACTTGTGCAGAGTTGCCGGGCACGGCACCGCGGCTGCCCAAATACCTGAAACTCCCAACCTGACTAACTGTATTCACAATTGTTGGTCGTTGTGGCTGTACAAATCCTGATTGCGAGCTACCAGAGTCGCGCTTATCGCTGATATCAGAGTTGGAACGAAATTGCGTGCCGTACATGGCGGGACTGATCTCTTGGCTCCGTCGACCCTGACCGTTGGCAACCACTCCACCGTCTGGACCGCCAGATTCGGCAACAGCGGCCTTTTCGGTAAGCTCTGTAGCTACCTGGTGAGCATCGTACTCGTTGATACCGGCGGCAAGCAGCAAGTTCTTCTTCTTCTCGATCTTGGCAGCGTGGTCCATATCTTGACCTGGGTTGGCTGTCTCGTATTCGAGAATCTTGATAAACTTGTAGAAACCGGCTGCGATAATGGATCCGAGGATGGGCCCGAGCCAGTAGATCCAGTGGTAGGGAGCGAACTCGAGGTTTACGACGGCAGGGCCAAATGAACGTGCGGGGTTCAGGGAGCCACCAGTGAAGTACACTCCGGACAACTCTGTGACGAAAAGTGCAAGACCGATACCTGGTTCAAGGTGTTAGCATCCGCGACTTGACCAGATCAAGGCCTAATGGTCACATACCGACTGGTGCGATAAAGGTACCCTTGTGCTTCTCAGCTGCCAACATGAAGATCGTGAAAACCAACTCAGCAGTAAGAAACATCTCAATGAAGAGACCCTGTGTGATGCTGGTGTTTCCACCAAGGGTTGTTCGAACGTTCAGTTCACCCGGAAACATACACTGGACTAAACCAGCTGCAGCCATACCACCAAGGATTTGAGTGACGAACAAAAGACCACCACGAACCCAGGGGAGCGCCCCGATCAAGCACATGCCGAAAGTGACCTTCCTTAGCATTAGTAAACTCTTTGGCTAGAAATGCAGAGGAGCGAAGTCACTTACGGCCGGGTTGAACAGCCCACCACTGATTCTAAAGAAGACCCAGGCATTTACAGCAAGCGAGAAACCAAAGCAGAGTGCAATATACTGCAACTGTTGGGGGTTGCTACCAGCCTCCGCCACTGTCAAACCCCCAGACGACGGAATACTGTTTGCGACTTGCGCGCCAGACAGAGCAAAGTATAAAAAGAGGACGGTACCGACAAATTCTCCGCACATAGCAATGAAGTGGTTTCGAATGTTATCGGGCACTCGGCTTATGAAAGGCATACGAAGGTCTGAATCGGTGAGGTTGGCATTGGGATTGGCGGCCTTTGTGAAGGGAAGCGCAAAGGCGTTGCCTTGGACGGGTTCCTGTCGCAGGGATGTTAGCCTTGCCTTCATTACTGATAGTTCATGAGGTGCAATATACGTTGATATTCATTACGATAATACAGCTCCTGAGCCAGAGAAAATAGGAAGGTCAACGTCCAGTCAGAAAGTAAGACCCTTAATACACCGAAGAAGATGAAGATGAGGACAGTAAAGAGAAGATACTCTCGATCTCATCATCCACAAGAATATCAAGACATTCCTAGAGTACTCGTTTGCCGGTTCTACAGCTAACGGCTACTCAAATGGTTAAAGCAGAGTGTCGTCATGCTTCAGCCGTTAACGAGAATGCCACACGCCTGGCACCCAGACTAGCACGCCTGCTGTGCCCACAATGTTTTCTTAAGATCTAGAGTTGTGTCAACGGCGAGCCGAATGCGGTAAAAATGTGGCTGACACAGCATCATGTGTCTCGAAAGAGCGACGGATCGTGATTGTAGCTGGGATCTGCCACGATAATGTGGGGCACTAGCACCGGGGCGGGCTCCGCATGTCAATCAAGGCCACGATAGAGGGGATTATTTCCCGGTAACCTGTCTACCGTTCAACAATAGAGTTTGTCCAAGAGAGCTTTATGCGGAAATGATCGCAAGTCGTTCTGTTTTTCACTCGAATCTCAAGTAAAGCAAATAACCCAGAACCGCCAACTGCCAAACGCAGGAAAAACTTTTCCAAAGCCAAAATTCATTATCATCAATTGTCGAATCTAAATGAATAAATCCACAGCGAAATACCTAACTGCTTTTGTTGTGGGCGACTGACCCAAAAACTGGCTTATGATGGTAGACGCTACGAAGCGTGGACCTTGCCTTGACAGATGGAGAGCATCGGACTTCTATTCGGGCAGTCGACTTCTCGAAACGGCACCACTGCAAGACTTACAGCGCATGACTTGCATGAATCCGGCAAGCTCTTAGGAGTGGCGACAGGGAGCCCTGGTGACAAGCGCCGCCTGGTCATGTTTTATGCATACCTGCCGCTACTGCAGCCTGGCGTATGCGAGCGGAAGACGCATGCGAGCCACAATGTTGGTTCGGTATCGCTGTCAAATCGCTATCGACATTTCAATGACGCGATGTAATCCAAGCCTGGCCAACAACTTGGCGGAAAGCTTGCAGCTCGACATGTATGAGTCTGGGCTATTCTGGAATTTTCAGCTGTCTGAAATTCTCTAGAATACTCCTAGCAGAGTGCAGGGGGAAATCAAGTATTGATCTACATCATTGCGCAAGTCGGTTCCGGCTTAGGGCGTGTTGTACCCCACACGGCTCATTCTAGACACTTGCAAGTGGGACCTGGTTGTACGAATGTACTGATCCTCGCCAGTATTACGATTATATAGTTATATTAAAAGTCTTATGGCCAGAATCTCCATCAATCAATCAACAACTCGTTGGCTTCAAAATCGCATCGGTGGTTTAGTGGTAAAATTAGCCGTTGCCATCCTCCAGGACAACATCGGCTAGCCCCGGGTTCGGTAAGCTTATCTCGATCAAGTTATTCGAATCGTGTTCCTAACAGATGTATAGATTCCCGGCCGATGCATAAGACAATCTTTTTTGCTGCGTAGATCGTACTTACCGTCGCAACGATACCTTGTAAATGCAGTATATTAAATAACATCCTTACCTTCTGCTTGCGCTCTTATTACATTGTAGTAAAGGAGATAATGTGGTATCTGTACCTGTTTATCTTTTACTCTGCATGCATACTCTGCTCCGTATAGTGTTGTTCTGTGATGGTTGAGGATATGCTGCACTCTCTTTTCTGCCCACTGCGCCACTTGCACCGCCACGCTCCCACCTCGCGTTTTCGAGACCCGAGACCCGCCATCTCTTTTCAGCTACGCGCCCACGTCGAGGCGATGTCTACCTAGTTCATAATGCGCTGGCACTCCCCATCCATAGCTCAGTCTTCAGAGTCGAGGTTCACTGCCATTGGCACTAATTTTACAATTTACCCTTCGTGGTTGTGAGGCTGTGAAAAGGTTCCTACAATCGATTCACGCAATTATTATCTCAGCGTTCCTGTAGCGGCTCGTCCTTGACTCTAATTCCCATTGATTGCAGTTCCACTACAAATACACCAAAATGTTCATAGGAACAACACCAGAATCGCTCATCCCTCGCTCAGATTCGCGCAATCCTGCCACAACATGCAAAGGCATCACGAAATCTGGACGACCCTGTAGACGTCCTATCGATGCAAAAGTAGCTGAAGATGACGGTGTTATTGCTGTAGTGTCTGTCGTTAGCGATGATAGCGACGACGACGAGATTGGCGCCGCTGCCTATTTTTGCTGGCAACATAAAGACCAGGCCGAGCGCTTGGCCGCACAAACATCAAGCGGACCGGCAACTCAACTTTATCCGCTGAAAGAGAGCAACAGCATCGATACACTTGTTGAACGATTGGGCGTTCTTGATTTTGGAGAACCTGATGAAGCTGCTACATGCAAGAAGAAGAAGAGTGGTAGACAAGAGAAGAGAACATCAGGGTCCCGTCCGCCACGACGCATCAATCGGCCAACTACTTGGGATAATGTAGAAGGTCCGTTGATATCCGTGCCGAGCGATGTAATGGCAGAAAAGAAACGCAGAGAACACCGTCCGTCGAAGCCACCACCACAGAGAAAGAAGCAGAGTTTTTGGGCGTCATTGTGCTGTGGGTCTGCGGACGACGAAAAATACAATGATGTCGTGCGGCACAAGAAGAGGACGGACGAAAAGCCAATATCGGAGGACGATGGACAGGAAACATCTATGCAGCAGGTACCAGAGCAACCACCTCGAGTACGGCAAGATCGTCGAAAGTCAAGTGCACAAAGCTCAAGGCCACCATCATCATCACGACCACCTTCCGTATTCCGACCACCAAGTGAACAACCTGCTCGCAAAACACGAGGAGAAAAGCCAGCTCGGCCCGTCAATGAAATAACACGAGAAGAGTCGGAAACAACCAAGCTACTTCGGTACATACCAAACACATTACCACCACAACTCGCTTCCACCTTACTGGCGCAACTCTCCAAACCCATCTCACCCCACGACGAAGAAGGCTACATCTACATCTTCTGGCTCACACCTGAATCTGCCGGCCCGGCACCATCCTCAGCCGCATCCACACTCCTAGCACCACCAACACGTCCAGACCAAGGCCGACGAACCTCGGACGTCATGCGACAATACTCTGTGAAAAGCGGACAGGGACAGCGGCAGCGACCCACCACCGCCCGTTCCCGTTCTGGAGACGCAAACCCCCCACCAGAAACAGACACCATTCTCCTGAAAATCGGACGCGCAAACAATGTACACCGGCGTATGAACGAATGGACCCGACAGTGTGGATACAGTCTCTCTCTCGTGCGCTACTACCCCTACGTCTCTTCTTCCACGCCATCTCCGCAGGCCTCACCTGCACAGTCTAGGCGGCAATCCAACACAAATACCGGCCCTACGTCTGATGGCGTGAGAAAAGTACCACATGCGCATCGGGTCGAGCGCTTGATTCATTTGGAGCTTGCGGATCAGCGTGTTATCAAGCAGTGCGAAGCTTGTGGCAAGTCGCATAAAGAGTGGTTTCAAGTCGAGGCTACGAAGGAGGGGGTCAAGAAAGTGGACGAGGTTGTTAAGCGGTGGGTTGATTGGGCTGAGAAGAGTAATGAGTGATGGATCGAATGTTCTGCACGGCATCTACAAAGAAGCGTCATG
This sequence comes from Alternaria gansuensis, assembly GCA_009289805.1. Classification (NCBI taxonomy): domain Eukaryota; kingdom Fungi; phylum Ascomycota; class Dothideomycetes; order Pleosporales; family Pleosporaceae; genus Alternaria; species Alternaria gansuensis. The sequence goes on along the minus strand of WBOK01000287.1, from coordinate 55,315 downwards.
TAGAAGTTTGATGGATTTAGAACAAGGGAAATTTCATTGGGGAATTGGGTATCTTGTGTAGCTATAACAGTAATCAAACAATCAGGAGCGACAACGGCTCGTCCTCTTCGCAAAAAACATCCCGATATCCGCGGGTTCAGAATGCAACTCAGGTATGGGGGTTTGCCCGACATAGCAGACACTGTACAACGGAGCTTTTGGTAGTGATGGTGGTGGTGGCGATGAACAGGGGTGAAACGCGGTCGGTCTTTCAAGTGGTTGCAACGAATCCAGAACTTTTCCGTCTCTTTTACGTCACATGCAGCGACGATTAAATCCCTCCAGCGGTGTTGAACCTCCTCTTCGTCGCAACATGGTGCATTATATATACAGTTGGGGTTATTACTACACTCAGCGTCGTGGTAATAGGTCTTAGAAAAGGCCAATGCGTGGTCGCCAGTCGTTCTCGTTGACGGACTTTGGGTTTACTACGATCTGGTAAGGGAAGGGGTTGGCATCGGTGGTGGTGATGGGTGGAATGTGGTCTTTCTCTCGGTTTACGATGGCGATGATCTTATGCGCCGCTTTTTCTAGGGACTTGGTCATGGCACGGCGGACCTTCAGTACATCTACCGTTCTGGTTAGTATCTTGCTTTACAAAGGACGTAGGAGGATCCATACCAGTCTCGGTCCGTGGTTGAGCAAGAGTGACGTCCAGCGTCCACTGCTCCCAGCAAACGTCCTCATCTGCCTTGCTAAAGAAGTATGATGTCTTCTTCCGCTTCTTCTCAAAGAACTGGACCACTATCTGTCCTCTCCCTCTCGGCTGATGTGTGCTGTCTATCGCCCGTACTAGCGCAAACGTCTTCTGTTCGATCAGTGTCTCGAGATCGACATCGTCGATAGCGGGAAGGGTAAGGTCGAGGAGGTCGCGGGTCAAGGGAGAGATGGAAGTAAAGTATCGGTGGAAGAATATCGTGTGCAGTATCGCTGGAGCAGGGTCAACTGTGGTCTACAGCGCTATCCGGGCGGGGAGACGTGTAGTGGGGGGAGAAAGTTGCGCCGATGCTCAAAACAGACGTGTTTAAAAGAGAAAAAGGGACTCACCCTTGACAACATCCTTGACGCACGCCGCATCCGCAAAGATCTCGAGGTTGTACTCTGGCCGCCTTCTTGTGTCCATGCTGGCATCGGCTGTCCTGGAAGCCGAAGCGGGTTCAGAGGTCCGGGTCACGCGCCGCGCAGCGTTCTTGGGCAATCGCGTCGCGGCAAGGCGCTCGAAGGATGCTGAAGACGGCGGTGCGGGAGTCGCAACAGCAGTCTCGTGACGGTGAGCGGGGCTTTGTTGTGGGAGTCGTCGCAGGTGCAAGCAGTATGGAGCTGAAGATTTGGGGTTGTGCGGGGCAGGAGCGGACGAACACGAAGACGGAAAATGCGAAGGAGCGCCCGGCATGCGTGAGATGATCAAAGCACAATCCTGGCTGGGCACCATTTTCGCCCAAGCCACGCCTATCAGCGTTTGTTGAATGCCCGTCCCGTGGAGCCCTACAGCTATTTGTAGCGCCGTCGCAGCCACAGCCTGACATGTCTCACGCTCTGGGACATGTCGTCGAGTACCGCACATGCAGCTGTCATCTGCCTTGCCGTATGAATCACAACATGGTCACGTCTGACAGACCACCACGGCGTGACTGCCGCGGGCGGAGGCAGCCAGTGTCCGCTTATGGACGGGCCGCGAACATCCATCTCACGGTTCCGGGGCCAGGTTCCGAGCTGCGCTACTATGGTTCGTAAGGCTGCTTGACATAATCGTGCATGATCGAGTCTGGGTCGTGTAAGCGATTTGATGTATTGCATCCATACAGCCTGGACCAACCGTTTGCACGCTGTGGCAGTCGGGACGCATGCATGATGAGTTGAACGATTCTGGAAAAGACGGGTGATCACGTGCCAGTGCGAGTTCTACTAGTATGAAGTGAAGTGGTTTAGTACCGTGTATATGGCCACAACCGCCACCATAGTCAAATCCCCCGTATCCTGCAAGTGCACACGAAAAGAGTGAGACTAAGATAGACGTTAAATCACTTAATAACTTACCACATGCTGCTGCAGTAATTTTCGCGCCTGTATCACCTTTGCCTTGAACCTCAACCCCTCCACAGCGGTGCTCTTGGCTACATTAGAGAAGATTCCGGAAATCGTTCTATGCTTCATACGATATCGATTCGCATGCGTGGCCCAGGTGAAATGTGTTCGGGTAAATGCCACGAGTGATTGAGCATATACCTGCACCGCATGAGAGTAATTCGCAGCTTTGATATCTGCCCAATGTCTTATCACATTTTGCATCTCTGCATTATGCATCAAGACAGCTGTAGCCCGTGCCATGTGGATGGCCTCGAAATTTTTGGTAGTCTCATTTTGCTGTTCGACTAGCAGCATGAGCAAATTCATCCGTTCGCCTTTTTCTACATCCTTGTTAAGACCAACAATGTCATTCTGCAGCCCGACGGTACGTTTTATACAATCGTGCAATCTCTTGTGCAGAGGCGAAGACCAGAAGCTTGAGCTGTCGCCGCTGGTACTAGTGGTGCTCCAGTTGTCGTGCAGATCTGTTTCATCATTGTTGTTCCCAGCTCTGAACTCCTTGGCCTTCTGGGCTTCAATGCCAACGAATGTGTTTGCCAAGATAGCAAAGAAAGGTGATAAACCAATCGTTCGCACCCGCAACCGCAGATAATCTTCTATGCTTGGCAGCACCATCCTCTCCCGGTGAGCGGATTCCTCCTTCAGTGCTTCTAGCACGTTGATAACCTCAGCAAAGACCTTTAGAAGAGTCTGAGGGGACAAGACCACCTGGCATTGCCGAATGAAGCTACTTGCGAGTGCGAGTGCTTTTGCATGGCCATTTTCCGCGAGATCTTGGCCCACAATATTAGAAAATGCTGCTGGATCACTGTCGATGGCCGTCCTTTCCTGCGTCTTGAGTAGGACTCTGCGATGCAAGCTCATGTTTGCCCTCTTTAAGATATTCTTGATGCCCCCCATCGGCTTAATTTCTTCCGTCAAATGAAGTTGATCCAACTTTATAGCCTGCAGCGCTTCGATAATTCGTCCAAGTACCAAAGCTCTCCCTAGACTGTCCATCCGTTCGATTTCGTCATCGATATTGCAAAGGAAGTGAAACCAAGCGGTCATGGCTAAGATGCTGTCCTCAGATTCTTCGATTGCAGGGAACGCTTTTCGCAACGCAATAATCTCGGTTGTAGCTTTCTTCCATGTCCACTCAGGGTTTGGTAGGGACGCCGGAGGTTGAAACGCACGATAATGGCGATGTATAAGTATAGCAATATCTGTCGGCCCCGTATTCGATACAAACTCATTAGTATCGAATGTTGGCAGCTGGGAAAGAAGAAATAGGCCATGGTCTGCCTCAACTAGGAGCTTTTCAGAAGAAGAGGTATTTGCCGAGTCTGGAGCGGGTGTGCCTGTCACGTTGTAGGCGTCTGTCAATTTATGGGATGAGGTTTTATAGGAAAGAAATGCCAGGCTCTGTTCGGGCTCTATGCCGTCCTTGATTCCACGGCATTTCAATGTCGACCTCGACAAAAACAACAACGTCGACTTTCCTGGATACTGCTTGGAAACAACTGTATATAAGGAAAACAACTACAAGAAATCGATTGCAACACTTTTTAAAGCCTGCAGCGAAGGCGCTAGGGCGCTAGAGAGGGTGAAAGAGTCGCCCTACCCCTTCTGCTAGGAGAAAAATTTCTCAAAAAAGCTTAGACTATATGCTAAGGCATTTAGAGCTAATAGAAGTTAAGGAGCTTATTAAAGCTTAAATCTACTAAGAAATAACAATAACAACAAAAAATAACAAAAAATAATTTGCCTCTATAGACTTAGAAAGAACAAAAAAGAAACAAATAGAAATAGAGGACGACAATATAATAGTAGAGAACGGCTAAGCTACTACGCTACGCCTAGAAAGGTAAACCCTAGAAAAAGAACTACAAAGGCTTACCTATAATTAAACTAGAAGTAATTTTTTTGCTTTTGTTAGAGCTATACCTTAATTCCTAATTAGGAATAAAACACTAAATGCCTTTTTGGTTAAAGAGGCGCTTAAATTTACTAGAAACCTAGTAATTTAAGCTACTAACTTGGCTAAAAACAACTCTACTTAGTAAACAAGCCTACTAGACTTAGTAGAGGTCTTTAGAGACTATTTAGAAAATAGTAGAGTAAATAAGAAAAATACTACTATTTTAGTAAACTAAATATTAAGCTTCTTTAATACCTTAAGAGAGCTTAGAGAGAAGATTAAATAAGTTAGTACAAAAATACTAATAATAAACTTGCCTACCTAGAACACGCCTATATAGAACACGCCTATCTAAGCCTTTTACGCTACTATAGCATGCAAAAACAAAGATTAACTATAAACAAATATATAAAAGATTTAAAAACTAAGAGCTACTAGTCTAAAAAATTACTAGCTAGTCTTAGTTAATAAAATTTTAAAATACTTTAATACTTATAAACTTAGAAGCACTTTTAACAACGTATTTGCAATAAAAAAAGAAGTACTATTACTTATAGTTGCCTTAATTATAATTTTTTTAAAAAGAAACAAGATCATTATAACTCTACTAGTATTTAAAGCAAAATATCTTTTTAAAAATTAAGTAATATAGCAGGATATTATAACTTTTAAGGCTACCTAGCTTATTACGCTTTAGTTTAAAGTTGTTATCTATAGGCTGCTTATAAATTATAGCCTTAAGATTATTAAAGAAAAGATTAAAACTTTTAACAATGGCCTTAAAGTAATAAGTAATTCTTTTTAGCTTATATCTAAGGATAAAAGAGAATATTAAAACTTTAGCTTAGCTTAAATAGCCTTTACTACAGAGAACAAAGCCTAAAAAGCTATTAGAAAGAAACTCCGTATTCTAGAGGAAAGCCTTAGAGCAGAAAAACTACAAGTAGTTAATATTTTAAGGTAATATACTAATTGCTAGAGATTTAGCTACTTAAAAAACAAATGCTTAAAAATAGCCAACTAAATTTGTAGTAAGCTTTACTATACTTACTAGCATAAGTGCAAATCCTGTACTAGTAAAGAAAAAACTTATATTTATACTATATTTAAGTATACTAACTGCAACAAACTTTACGCCGCTAATAGCTCTAAATATAATATTCTATAGGCTAGGACAACTAGAACTAACTCAACTAATTACTATAATTAAAGACTTATAAATAAATGTTAATAGAAGTAGCTCTACTATAAAAAGCGCAATTAACCTAGCTATTACAACAAACGCTAAAATTATTTTAATATAAAAGCTATAGTTAATAAAAGGGCTATACAAGGATACTAGGTTAATTACTTACCTAGACTTTACTTTAATTTAATAACTTATAAAAAGCTATAACTAAGAACTTTATTCTATATTTAAAAGAATATAGAAGTAGAAGTTAATTTTTACATTAGTAACAATAATAACTTTTAAGCAATTGTATTACTTTTTAACTTAAAAAAAATCTACATCTATAACATTTACAATAAAAAAAGCCTAAAATAAGGCTTAAATATAATACTAATCTAAAGACGCTTTTTAAAAGAGTTTATAGAATCTTATTTAATTAATTTAGAGGATTTTAATTGCTACTATCTTAGATAAATTATACAAGAGTGTAAGCTAAATTAACAAGTAGAAGATTTAGTAAAGTAGATAGATAATTAGAACTTTACTGTATTAAATACTATAGGAGTTAGAATCTTCTTTAGAGGCTATATGTAAAAAGAAAGCATACTTAACTTTACTTTCTTAATAAACAATATAGCGTCTACTATAATAGACTAGCAAGCTATCTTAGAAGCAATAATACCTGCAGGTATCCTCGCAGGTAAGGAGCCCCTTATAAGCACAATTGCAGGTGGGCAAGCTAACAATAAGCGAGTTTAGCAGATCTAGCCAACACGCTACTATCCGTAACAGAGCCTCCCCCTCTAGTCTAGCGTCCTAACAGCCTCAACTTAAAACTTCCTAAATTATATATAAAGGTAGCTTAACAAAGAGCGTGTTCTACGCGTAAGTTATATGCGCTTAAAACGCATATTACTTATAAGTTAAATGCATAGCAAGCTCTATAAATTAAGTTCTATAGTATTATTATAGTAACTCTTAAATTCTGTTGTTTATTTCTTAAAAATTTTTAAAGGTAAAGATAAGAGTATATAGTTATTATAAGTAGTTTATATAAGGTAATATTTACTGCAGTAATAAAGAAATTTTCTAGTATATTTTTTATAGTCTTTGTCTTGCTTAACATACTTAATACGCAATATTAGCGCACTTATTACATACTTTAACACTAAGCTCTAATTTTTATTATAATCTACTATTTAAATCTTAAGTATATTAAGAAGTTCTACCTATAAAATACTTAGCTATATAAGTTTAGTGTACTTAAGAAAGCTACTAATTTTATTACTTTATATATAATATGCCTGCGCTACATATAAAGTATTGCTAAACAAAAAAAAATTTGTAGTAAAACTAAGTATTATTATTATAACTATTATACTAAAGGTAATTATAGTAGTTATACTAAAGTAAGTATTTTTATTTTATTAACTATGCCTTAGCTAATTTAAACAAGTTTCTAAAGCACTTAATAAGCGTTTAAATTGTCTATACTAACTTTACGCTTATTTTAATACTACTATTGCTAATACTAATATTCTAAAGACTAACTCTACTATTATTACTGCTAGCGTTAAGCTTACGCAGTACTAGCGCTAATTTAACTTTAAGCTTTCTAACTACTACTACATTGCTACACACACTAGTACTTTTATAAAAGTTTTTACTTAGGTGCTAATAACTTTGCCTTACTACTTAAGCTTAATTTTAGTAGAGTAGCGCTATATAGCAGCTGCTTTTAAATTAATTGCTAGTTATACAGCTAGAATTGCTAGTTCTACTAGTAATAATAAAGATAATAATAAAAGCTTAGGCAATAACAACGTACTACTTCTTAGGCATAGTCTAGGCGCAGGTAGCGCGTATAATAGTAGTGCTAGAAGTAGTAATAATAATATTAGTAGTAATAATAAAGTTCGTGCTAGTAGTAAAAATTTTTTTAATAATAAGTAAAAGTAAATTATTTTTATACTTATAGTTTGTTTATTTAAATACCTAATTTGCGCCCTAAGTGCGTAATAACAATATTTAGTATATTTTTTTAGCGCGCTTAAGACGTAATAATCTTTGCTTATGCTTATATTTCTTAATTAGTTCTTTTATATCTTTAAACTATAATGCTAGAGTCTAAGTATCTTATAATTTATTATAGCCTTTCTATTATAGCTAATACTCTAGCTAGCTATTTCTAATTTGTTTCCCTAATATTTTTTTAACTTCCTAGATCTCTTTACCTTTAGAGCTAATTTCTAGTGCCTAAGTATTGTTTTCTTAACTACTACGTAATTTTTATTATTCTAGTAAAGAGACGTAAAAAATATTATAAATATAATAGTAAGGTAGTAGTTGTAGTTAGTAAGCCTATATTCTAACTACTTCTTATACTTAAAATAGTTCTATAAACTTGCTAAAAAGCTTCTTGCTAAGTTAGTAGGCTAAGTTAATATTCTTTATACTAAGGTGAACTAAGTCTTCTTAGTAAAAGATTTTTAGTTTATATTTTTTATTATAGTATTAGCGTTAGTATTCTTATACTGCTAAAAAGTATTTTTTTGCTATTGCATGTGCACTATACATGCGCTGCACTTTATTTACAGCGTCTAGTACTTCCTCTTCTAGCCTACTATCTTTAGAAGGCAACGTAAGCAATAAATACTTACTATATACTAAGTAAAAAGGTGTTATCTTTATTAATTTGTAGATAGAGTTGTTATACGCGAATTATATAGTTGTTAGAAGTAACACTTAATTATCTTGTTTCTTTAAAGTAAACGTCTTTAGGTATTGCTTTATTATCTAGTTTTAGCGTTTAGTTTACCTGTCTGTCTACAAGTAGAAGGCTGTGCTTAGCCTACGCTTTACTTATAATTAATAGCATATTTCTGTCTAAAATGCAAAAGTAAAGATTAAACTATAATTAGATATAATACTTTTTTAAGCTCTATATTTTAAAATAATATATTTAAAGTAAGATTCTATAAACTGTTTTATATTTTATATTTTTAATACAAGTATGTAAATTGCTATCTTTAAAAAGTAGTTAACAATTACAAGAATTACATTAAACACGCAACCTAAACTGTTATTTTTTACTAGTAGTAGCCTTATTACAAAATTAAAGCTTACTTTTTTAGATATTTTATTAAAAACTAGTAATAATAATAACTAACTATATTTGCTGTGTCTTAAAGCTTTACTATATAGGTCTTTACGTAATTCTAAATATTATAGCCTAGCTCTAGCTAGTAATATAGCTTACTAATAAGCTTATAAGTTCTACGTATGCTAAAATAACCTGCTATACACGTGTTATAATTCTGTAATAAAATCTCCTGCCTAATAGCTTATTTTAGTAAAATATAAATTCTACTTTTATATTTTAGAACTTCTTTATTATTAACACGCTATACTTACGTGCTACTACTATTTTAAGTGCGTACTGCTTACATAGAGTCTGCAACCTGCTATAAAGTAAAAGCGTCTCTTTATTATAACTAGCGCAGTTTATCTATTAAAGCTTCTAACTCTACTATTACAGGTTTATTACTAACTAATACTTTAGCTAAAGAGCGTAGTACGCATAGTATGCACCTTATAGCACTAGTAGTTTAAATACTCTTTATTCTATAAATGTTAGCTATATGTGTCTTACATGCGCTTTTCTAGCTATGCTAAGTTATAGAACTTTTTATTTTACTATACTTTACCTTTACTAGAAGTTTATTCTATAGTGTAAGCAATAGTTAAGTTAATAATAAGTTCTCTTGTTTATAATTTACTTTTCTTAATAGTCTGTCTACAAAGTTTGTACGCCTTAAGTAGTATTTAACTTTAAAATTAAAAGCTTTTAAATATAAAGCCTAGCGTGCTTAACGCTAGTTTAGCTTTTATACAGCGCGTAAAGAGCGCAAGTTATTATAATTAGTTAACACCTAAATAGTATATTAAGCGCCTTTTAGGTAGTGCTGCTATTTCTTAAAACTCTATATAATAGCTAAAAGTTTAAAGTTATATACTTTATAGTTTAGCTTAGCATTTTGTAGTTTTTGTAAGTAAAACGCAATAGGATACTACTTTTTATTCTTAAATAATTAAGATAATATACCTAATATAGTAAAAGTTAAAGCATTTATCTTAATACAAATTATACGTATATTTTTAAAGTAACGCAGAATAGGCGTATATATAAAGTATTACTTTAGCCTTATAAAAGTAGTATATATATCCTTGTTCTAGTAGAACACTTGTTTCCTTTTTAAGATACCTGTAAGAGGTGCTGTTTTTATAGTATAGTTTTTAATAAAACACTAATAAAAATTTGCAAATCCTAAAAAGAACTACAGCTCCTTTATACTAGTAGGTGTAGGCTATTACTTAATAGTAGTAACGCGCGCTAGATCTACACAAATACTGCTTCTTATAATAATAAATTCTAGAAAAGAAACTTTGTTTAAAGCAAATATGCACTTTTTAAAATTTATATATAACTCTACTTTTTATAAAAAGTTAAGTACTACGCGTATAGCACGCTAGTATAGCGCAATGTTATTATTATAAATATAAATAAGAATATTATCTAGATAAACTACGTAGATGTAATCTAAGTGCTCTCTTAAAGCTTTATTAATATAAGCTTAAAAACTTGCTAAAGCATTTGTAAGCCTAAAAAGCATAACAAAATATTTAAAATGTTTATATTATATTTTAAAAGTAGTCTTCTACTTATCTCCTGCCTTAATCTTTAGACAATAGTAGGCGTCTTTAAAATTTAAGGTAGTATAGTAGCGTGCGCCTAATAGGCAGTCTAGTGTCTCTCTAATTAAAAAAAGTAAGTAATAATCTTTTATTATAACAGCGTTAAGACCTTAATAATTTATGCAAAGGCAAAGAGTTTTATCTTTCTTTAGTATAAATAGTATTAGTGCGCCTATAAGGCTAGTGCTGTAGCAAATCTATTTCTTCTATAGTACTTCTTTAATATATTTATAAAGTACTTAAAGCTTATAAAAAAAAAGTATAAAAAGGCCTATAAGGAGGTTCTTTGCCTTATTAAATAAAAATTGCGTAATTTAAGCTTTTTAGCTGTAGAAAAGTTTTAGTAGCTTTATTATTAAAAATATTAGCGTAATTTTGCAACATATTAAGTATATGCTATACTTACGCTATAAATATATTTAGCATGTATACTTTAAGCTTAATACTTACGCTGTTACTTTAAAGTACTTCTAAAAGGTAAGTTTTTAAATTTATAAGTCTTACGTTCTTTAAAAATACTTTAGTAGCTACTAAGTTAATATTTGCTCTTGTATATCCCTAATATTACTTCTAGCTTCTGCAGTTAATACAGATACTCTCTTAACTTAAGAAGAAATTACTAAGCAGTAGTAGTACACTCTTTTTATTTACTCTATACGTAGTAACCTTTATATTGCGCTTTACGCTATTATTATTTATTAAGCGCAGCTAGAGCTTATATGCTACGTATATGTTTTACTTTTAAAGTTTAATTTAACTTAAGTAGAAAAGTTCTATATTCTTAATAGGTTTTAGATTTATCTCTATAGCTGTTTTTTAACTAATAAAGCTAATATTTACTTATAGGTCTAAAATAACTTAAAGTTCTTTCTTTACTTTAGTTACTAAACGTGCGTAATACGCGCGCTACATTCTTAGTAGAATATTTATTAGCACGCGCCTTACTAACTCTAAGTTTATAGTAAGGCTTAACTTTTTTCTATCTAGTTTATATTAACTAGGGCCTTATTAAAGTTACTGCTTTAGCACTTATTAGCGTAATATCTTTTTTTCTAGCACTTAAAGTATATAATATTATTACTATTCTTACGCTTCTTAGGTGCGTTTAGTATAGTAGCTAAAGAAAAGTATTTTTTTCTTTTCTTTGTAAAAGTGCTTTAGTAAAGCAAATTATATATAATAAGTACTTTACGCAAATTCTGTTTAAGTATAGAGCTAAGCGTAATAAAGTTTTTTTTAGTTGTAGAGATTTAATAGTAGTTAGTAATTACGTACTATAGTTTAGGCTTTAGTTTTATAAATAGGTGCTAGACTCTTTGTGCCTTAGTATATGTTAAAAGTTAATTTTTAAAAATATTAAGATAAGTTGCAAATAATTAGATAGTCTAGTTCTTTTACTATATAGCATGCATATGCGCGGTTACTGCTTTAAAGCTACAGTTAATAAAGTTTAAAAGTAAGTTAAGTATATATTACTTAAAGTAGTCTTAAGTTAGTACTTCTCTCTTTGCTTTAAAAGAATGCTTATAGTAAGTATACTAAAGCTTTTAAGGGTCTACTCTAAGATACTATATTGCCTAAATTACTTTATTATTATTTTTTTTAAATTTTTATAGCAGTAGCTAAAACGCTACTTTGTAGAAATAAGTAAACTTATAATATCTCTTAAAGGTTTTACCTTAGTATTTAGCTAGGTCTTTAGGTTTTAATACGCGTTGCGTATACGTAGTAAGTGTTACTTTAAGTGTGTTCTGCGCGCAGGATAATGTAGTTAGTAGTGTTAGTATATTTAGAATTCCTTTTTATTTAACCCCTTCTAGTTGTGTTACTTTTTCTTCTAACTTCTATAATTGTTGCAAAAATTAAAGTTTATCGCGTTGCTTTTTTATAGTATTAATACGCTCTTTAAGCATTGCAGGTACGCCTTAGGTGCGCTCCCTAAGCTCTTTAGGTGTAGCGGGCCTTAATAAGGTTTAAGGGGGATTAGAGAGTTTAGATGCAGTAGGGCTCTAGCTTCTCTAATTACTTTAAGTGTTAGATCGCGTTAAGGGAGCTATCTCTAGACTATCAGCCTACTTATAAGCACAATTGCAGGTGGGCAAGCTAACGATAAGCGAGTTTGGCGGATCCAGCCAACACGCTACCATCCGTGACACTTAGATACTAGATTAGACTATTACGCTATCCTTTTTAGAATTACTAATTAAAGTTAGCTACCTAGCTAACTAAAGAAATACAACACAAAAAAAACAAACTATAACTTTTTTAAGACTACTTTATAAAAGCAAATACTATAAGTAAAGCTAAAAGATTAAGTACTAGCTATACTATAAGCGTCTAATAACTTCTTAAGGTAACTTCTTATAAAACTTAATAACTCTTTAGAAGAAAGCTTAGACAAAATAGTAGAGGATTTAATAATAGCTATTTAAAAAGCGCATATAAGATCTACTCTACTTATAAACTAAAAGCTAAAACTAAAGCTTTAGTAGTTTAGTAATTTAAATATCCTTAAGGCTAGCCTACATAAAGCTTATTAAAACTATAAATAAATAGTAAGAAAAGAAAATAATACTCTATACCTATAAAAAAGAGACTACTTACTTGCTAAGAATAATTACCTTAAAGCTATTAGAAAGGCTAAACTTAAATATTAGGAATAGTTTTTTTTAAAATAAATTACCTAAAAAGATATTTAAAGCTATAGCTTATACAAAAAATAACTTTTTAACAAGAATTCTAGCTATTAGAAGTAAAGAATATTTTATAAAGAAATGCTAAATTTTTAAAGAGAAACTATTTCTACTGCCTTCTACTACACTAGTACTAAGGTTTAACAACTACTAAAGAAACAACAAATAAAAGTAGCTAATATTAACTAGAGAAGAGCTCTACACTGCCTATAAAAAAATAAAAGCTACTTTACTAAAACCTAATAGAATTAGCTAAGAAGATATCTTAATAGCGTAAATACTAACTAAATACCTTTTATAAAGTCTATTTAACGCTTTTTAACTTAAGATACTAACTAAAGTGCTAGAAAAAGGCTAGAGGAGTTATTTTAAGGAAACTAAATAAGCCTAATTACTTAATCCTAAAAGTATATAAAGTAATTTCTCTTCTATACTGCCTAAAGAAGGCACTAGAGAGGCTCTACGCAAAGAGACTAGGTGTACTAGCAAAAATAACAGACTTACTTTACTTTTTATAAATAAAAAATAAGCTTAAGAAATTAGCTATTAACGCTGTACTACTTTTCTACAATAATATTTAATAATAAAGGCAAAAGAAAAGAGTTACTTTAATAGCTTTTCTAAATATTAGAGGCGCTTTTAACTATTTATTTAAAAATAAGCTACTTAAGAACATATGCAACTAACAACTACTAATATGCCTTATATTATAAACTAAGTTATTTCTTACTAAAAGGCTACTAGAGCTATCTTTTAATAGGCAAATAGAGAAACTATAGGAAGTTAATACTAGTACGCTACTAGGAAGCCTAGCATCGCCTATTCTATTTTTTTATATCTAAAACTGCTATTTTAATTAATTACAGCAAACAATAATATATACTCTTTATTTTATATAGATAACCTGTAAATCTCTATATTAATAATATCTATTAAGAAAAATATTAAACTACTAAAAAGAGAACTAGCAAATCTCTTTAGCTAAGTAAAAAAGCTAGCTAATAAGTTTAATAGCTTAAAAATAAAATTAGCTAATTAGACAAGATTAAAAAAGGACATTAGCAGATTTTTTATGCTATCTATAAAGAAGACTTTCTAACTAAAAAAACTAGTTAGATAGCTTAGTATATAGTTTAATAATACTCTAGAGTTTAAAGATTACAACTATATAAAGATACAATAAGCAACTTAAGCCTTTTCCCGCCTAAGCAGGCTAGCTAATATTAATAAAAGCCTTTTACTTAGAGTAATAAGGCAATTATATCTAGCTTATATTATAAGTATAGTAGATTTTAATTACTAACTATTAAAAAAAAAATAGTGCGTTTTTAATAGCAGGTAGAAACTTTAAAACTAGGCTTATAAAAAGATTTTAAGAACTTTTAGATTATTTTTTATAATACTAAGTAAACTAGAAGCTGCTTTTTACTTACTTAGAGTTAGGTTTAACAACTCTATTAGATAATATGCGTTTAAATTTACTTTACTTGACTTAAACTACTCTATAAAGAATGCTATAACTAGCAATAAAGGCAACTGACTTAACTAAATAACTTAGTTTTTCCTCTTAGCTATTTTTAATACAGAAAAACTACAACAGTACGCTTGTATGCTATAAAATGCTAGAACTTTATACAAAGTTTAAATATTAAACAAGCTAAAAAACCTAGAAGTAAAATTTAATAAAAAGCTACTAGTTAATAGTAATAGCCTCTTTTTAATATACTTAGCCGCTTTAGCAATAAAAAAAGTAAAGAAATTAGCATAGGCGTTGCTTTTTAAAAAAACGTTATGCTTATAAAAGAACTATAAGACAATATAAAAAATAACTAGCTAGTTTATAGTAGTAAACTAGAAGGTGTTACTTTAAGGCTAAAGAAAGTAGTTAGCTTTATAGACAACTACTAAAGCGTTATAATATATATAGACAACTAGGCAGCTCTATTTTAATTAAAGAGTACTTTGAATAACTTTAGCTAAGAGTAGTAAATTAAGTATATTACGGCAGTAATTTAACTTAAAGAAAAAGGAATTTTTTTTATACTATAATAAGTCTTAGGCTACTCAAATATACTAAAAAATAAAAAAGTAAACTCTTTTATAAAAGAGGCTACAAAAATAACTCTCTTAATAAATAAAATAAGCCTAGTAGTTGTTAGTACATAAATTAAATAACTAGCTAGCACTAATTAGTTAAGCCTATTTAGAAGGTGTAAAAGGAAAGTAATTAGCAAGAATCTAAATACCTACTTAGTAACATTAAAATAGAAAGTAAAAAAGCAGATACCTACTTTTATAATAAGAAAAAATATATTTAGCGCCTTTTTTTAACTTAAACTAGGTTACTGCTACCTAAAAAGCTATTTTTTTAAAAGAAATATAGTAGACTTTAAAGTTTGCTTATGCAACTATAAAGCTACACAGGATATAGCCTACATACTCTTTAAATACTAACTATATAAGAATAATAAGGTAATACTTTAAGATTACTGCACAGAGCTAATCTCTCTACAATATCTACTCTAAATAGACTTAGGTATTAAAGCTACTTTAGCTTTTATTTAAGAAACTAAAGTTAGTACACAGGCTTAGTACAAAGGAACTACTAAGTACTAGATGCAATTGCTTGTTTAGGCGACCGAGTTCTATATATAGCCTCCCCCTCCTCCTCCTCCTCCTCTACCAATAGGCTAAGAGCCTCACCTGTATTTAAATAACCCCCTCTATGTATAAGACAAACCTACGTAGATACCTGCAGGCCTCAGCCTGCACGTCTTATATAGCCTTAGGCTGAGAAAGGACGTTAAACTGCAATAAATAAAAAATGTCAACCTCAAGGAAATATTTATTTTTAAGGTGTTAAAGGTGGTGGTTGTTGTTGTAGTCAAAATGGGGTTTCCAAAAAAGTAAAAAGCAGCTACCCTCTACTAATTAGTCGCAAAAGTTAAAAGAAAAATTGTATGTAGTTATTAAGATTCGCATGGTAGGTAGATAAGTTCTAGGAGGAAAGCTTAGACTACTAAGCAATAATTAAGGTTAAAAAAATTTGCTAAAGTACTAAAAAACAACACTAGTTAAAACGTGTCTAACAGCGATTGCCAGCCTATAGCTAGCAATAAAATTACAGTAGAATTGTAATAGAATTATAACATAATATAATAGAGGAGAGAAAAGACATATACGTACTGCAGCGGGAGCCTGCAATACTTTATAAAGCTAAAGCTGCTACTTTTTACTTACTGCTTCTTACCTTTTAAACAGCACTATATATAAACAATTCGCATACAATACACTGTACTATAATATAGTATACAACTTTTGCAGTAAGCATCTTCTTATTCTAGGCTCTTTTTTAAAAAAAGCATCTTTTGCTACTATCTACTCAGCACCTAATTTAGTCTAACTTAAACTGCTTATATAAACGCCTAAATTTATTAAGTATTTTAAAACTTAACTACTTAGCTAGACTTCTAAGTTTATAAAAATTTTAAACAAGTCTTTTATCTGTAATATTTTAATATATAAAAAGATTATTAAGCCTTAATTTAGCTAGTTATAGAAAAAATACATAATCTTTAGAGTATTTGCTAATACTAGCGCAGTACTTAAAATCTATTACTTTAATATCTCTCTCTTCTTGTTTGTTGTGTAAAAGCTAAGTATAAAGACTAGAACTTAGCTTAAATAGCTATTGCAAGACGTTAAATTAGCAATAAAAAAAAAGGCAGGAAAAAAAGAGTAGGCTTTCTATTATTGCTTTTATAAGTTAGTAAGCAAGGTAATAATAGTATTACTGCTTTACTTTATCTAGGAGCGCCTAGCAGTAAAGCAACAAGAACAGGCAAAATAGAGCGCATTAAGTTAGGAGGCAATTCGCGTCTTTGTCTTGCTTTTCTTTGTTTCCGTCCAAACATGCTGGAGCGACACACTAATTGCGTGCCAGCTGTTAGCAATAAATCTTTTTTTACCAAAAAGGTGTCTACAAAATGTGTGGTCACATCAAAAGGTTGTCTCAAAAGGCCGAAGCCACTCAAGGAAATATAAGGCATAGTGTCTAGCTAGCAGGCGAAATTCATTTCGCAGCTGCGCAGCCAGCTACTAAATATAATACTAGTTGCGATGAACGTGGTTAATGTGGGTCGACTATAGAGCTTTTGTCTAGTGTGACTCCGGATGAATCGAAACAGCGGTATCTTTAGCTAGAGGCGAATTTCTCATTCGCTCCTAAAGCAATTACACACTATTGGAACACTGCTTTTTACAGAATTAAGTTTAGCTATACTAATTGCTACCGCCCCACAGCATTCGATACTTTCGCCCAAACTCGTAGAATAGTAAGCTTACGTCGATTGACGTGAAACACTATCAGTTCTGTCCTTTCCTCGTCCACTGTCAATTTAAATCATTGTCATGGTTGCAACAGTCCCTCATTCAAGAGAGCAGGAAACACATAAATATTCAGTAGTTTAACGAGTATAGGCATACCGCAGAGATGCATCAGAAACAGATATGGATTTTTTAATCTCGAAATCATCCTGGTTGTGTAACCACCACGCAGTCTAGCAGTAGGGACCTGCGGAAGTTCTCGTCGGGAGTCTGTAAAGACGCGTGTATCTTCTCATGTCATCAGGATTCAGATAAAGCACAACCATAACTGCCGAAAGTATAATCAATGTTTCACTCGTTCTGCGTTTTGAGATTGTCCGGAAATATGGTGAAGTGGTGATCGATCGCTCTACCTCTGTCAATCAGTAAGCGAATGTGATCAGGCCCGCCGGACTGTGGATGTCGACGGATGCCACCGTACCCGCAGCGTCTTTCAGATGAATACCTATATCATTCTATCTAGGAAATTGCCAAAAATCAACCCCTTCCTTCTTCCCGAATATATACCTCATTACACGAACAATGGGATTTCAGTGGTAACACTGCATGCGCTAGGGTATCGATAGCTATGATACTTGCCTCTCAAGGTTGTTTTTGTAGCTAACAGTTATTTATAGTAAGGATCTTTGAGAACTGCTATCTCTACCGAGGTGGACGGTCATATCGTGTCCGTGTGCGCAATGAACATGTTCGCGTACCGTGTCCGTGCGCGTGATGACCATTTTCGAGTGATGACCACCCCAACAACTCTGCTACCCTACACAAAACGCGTCATAACTCCACTAATATAGATCTAATTTAAGCAGCGATTGAAAAAATTAAATTGCGTAAAGATAGCGCATCTTTCTTAGATTTTAAAGTTACAAAAAAGTATAGTGTTAACTGTCGTACGCTTGCTTAAAGACACTAGAGCAAAACTTAACTTAATAAGCTTGCTTATCTTTCTCTAAGCTTATAGCATAAAACAAAGCTTATATAATATATCAAAATGCTTACTAAAAGACGTACACTATTTACACAAGTTATAATACGCAACTTTACGTTCTTATTAGTAAGTAAAGAAGTTTTAGAAAGCTAAGTTACTTGCTTTATTAATAAGAATCCTACCTATCTTATCTCGCGCTAGTAGGTAGGAATAAATTACAATTGCCTAAAAGCTAATTTAGAGACTAAATATAGCTTTTACTTTAAGCCACTACATAAGAAGATAAAGAAATATAATATAAGGCCTTCTTATATCTTTAATATAGATAAAAAAGGCTTTATAATTAAAGTAGCTAGAAAGTTAAAAGAGGTGTTTGATAAGAGGATATACAACTAAAAAGGAGTTAAAGCTACAACTAAAAATAGTAATAAAACGTAAGTAACTATCTTAGCCTGCGTTTGTTTAAACAGTACAGCTCTATTTCTAGCTCTTATTTCTTAGTTACTTATTAAAGCTCTAAAATTAAGCTAAGTTAAAATAATTAATAATAAAAAGTACTTAGTATTTATTAACTTATATTCTTCTAGCTAGACTAATAATAATATAAGTCTAGCCTAGCCTAAAAAGGATTTTAAGGGAGAGACTAGACAGAAAGCTTATTTAAAATACTAATTACTTCTTTTTAATAGCTTTAAATCTTACTTAACTATAAATTTTTTTAATTGCTGTAACAACTACATGATCTTATTAGCTGTATTTCTTCCTTATTTAACTTATACGCGTTAACTGCTTAAAGTTAGATTATTTAAACTTCTCTTAACCGCCTACTTAACTAAGCTTTTATTTAACTTTTATAAAAGCTAAGGACTCCTACTAAGCGTAAAAAGAGACTTCTTTCTTCTTCTTTAGAGGGCTTAGAGTACTGCTTTTAAGGAGGAGACTATTAGAAAGTCTTTTTAGGTAACTAGAGTCTATCTACTTAATTCTAAGGTTATTTTTTAAAGTTTCTGCAAAGAGACCTCTAGTTTAGATAAATCTTTAGCTTCTATACTTATTAGAAATAATTAGCTTAAAATAGAGACTTTTATACGCTGTTTAGTGCAATATTAGAGTACTAAGGAGGTAAAAAGCTTTATTAAAGTCTCTACTATATCTTAGCTTAAAATAGTATCTTCTATAAAGAGATACAAGGCTTAAAAAAAGGCTCTTTTAGTTAAAAAAAAGACACTAAAAAAAGAGCTATACTTTCTAACTTAACAATTCTTAAAAGTACTACAGTAGTACTATTTTCTAGTTACCTAGAAAAATCTATTAAGCTTAAAATAACAAGGTAGTTTAATAATATAAATAATAACTACTACAACTCTTAAAAGCTAAAAAGTTTTACTTAAAAGAGCAAGCTTAATTATATAAAGCTTAACAAGCTAAAGAAAGGCGTATTAAGAGTGAGAGACTTAAGGAGGTAAAGTAGAAAAAGAAAACTAAAAAGGTAGCTAAAAAGAAGCGTTAGAAATTAGCTTGCAACGTTTAAAAAGCTATACAACTATCCTAAAAGAGTAAGCATAAGGCTTTATAAGCCTCTACTTAAAAGCAGAAGTATTAAAAATGTGTTATTGTTAATTTATCTTATATTGAAACTAAAGCAGCTGCACAAGCTGCCCTAGCGTGCACTACCTGCCGCAGGCGTAGCGACAACTTACTAAGTAAATATAAAGAGCATAAACTAATTGCAATAATATATATTTACAGAGGGGTGACAAAAATAAAAAGAAATCAAAAGAGTTATCATTTTTAGAGCTTTATCAATCTATAAGTAGAAGGGCTATACCGAAAAGAGTTAGTGATTTGAAAAGCCAAGAACGTCCTCTTTAAGATACAGTGCTTAGTAAGCTGCTTAATTAGTACGGTCGCCCCTGCAATTTCGCCCAAATTAAGGGAGAAAAAAAGGTTACAATGAATTTTCGTATAATTTTTTTTAAACTTATAAAAGTCGCTAAAAAATATAAATTATTAAATAAGACTTGTAAGTCTCTTTTATGTAAGAGTTGAAGAGTAGTACTAAAAAGAACTATCTAGTTATAATAAAAGGCTTATTTTCGATATTTATTTAGATAAGAATATAAAAAGCTTACTAATACTTAGTAAGCCAGCCTATAGCTTCTCTAGTAGCTTATTATTACTATGTCTATTGTAAAGTATAGCTATTAAATACTTTTAGTAGAATCTAACTCTTTTATAATATTGTTATTTTGTTATGTTTAGGCTGGTAAATAGGGTACCCACGCGTGGGTATAGGTTGGGTTGGGGTCGCACAGACTAGTGGTTGTGGTTGTGGTTAGGTCGCACAGACTAGTGGTTGTAGTTGTGGTTAGGTCGCACAGACTAGTAGTTGTGGTTGTGGTTAAGTCACACTGACTAGTAGTTGTAGTTGTAGTTAAGTCGCACTAACTAGTAGTTGTGGTTGTGGTTAAGTCGCATAGACTAGTAGTTGTAGTTGTAGTTAGGTTGTGGTTACGTGCTATTTATAGTAATAAATAGCTGTGTTAAACAGGTAAGATTAGGAGAAGTAAGATTAAGAAAGGTAAACTAAGTAAGCACTAATTTAGTTACAACCTTAACCTAACTACAACTACATATAGTAGTTATGTTGTAGTTGTTAACCCAGTTAGTTATTATAGTATAAAAGGTAATTAAGAAAGCATTTTTATATTATTATATACTAAAGGAACTCTAACTACTTGCAATGCAGTCTTTTTGTAGAAAGCTATAAAAACGTAGTAAGTTAAGCACTTAATTAGAAATAATAATAATTCATAAGTTAAAGATTTATATAAAACAGCAACATTTATATACTCAGCTAAGTCTTCTCTTAATTACTAAGAAGGAGTAGAAGCTTAATAAGCTATAATCACTAAACAACTAAAGACTAAAACTAAGAATTAGCTTACTAGTAAGTATTAGAATTATTATACTTGCTAAACTTTATTCGCAAGTTTTGCTTAGCCTTTTAAGCTTTAGCAAGCTTAAGCGCGTTATTTGCTATTCTAGCTTATATAGCTAGGGTCTGTAAGCAATTAGCATAAAGACGCAAATCTAATTTATATCTCTTGTACATATAATTATAAAATAATTACTAGCTTACATTAGCATACTTATGCCTAAATAATTAAGTTATATAGCAATTGGAACAAAGTTAGTGGTAAGAACAACTTGAATATAAAGTATAAAAAAGCAGTATTTCATAAGTGTGCTGTTCTTAAAGCATTAATTAATTTAAAAGATACTACTATTACTACTATGGCTAAAACTATTGTTGCTGCAGCATCTGTGGATTATAAGCTAGCTGTTAAGCAGGCTTCACCGCAGGTTAAATAAGATTATATATAGTATTATAAAGCTTATATCTTTAATTAAAAGCGCTTACCAAAGTAAAAGCAGGTTGCAAGAGCTAAGTAGTAAAACGGCAAAATAATTTTTTCCAAGCACTGTAATCTTTAACTAAAAGCTTTTCCATGAAAAGCTTTCTAGTAGACGTAACACTACTATTAATCTTTTTACAGCAAGTAATAATGTCACTAAGCAGCTTATGCTTATTAACCTAATACTTATTATTGTTTTATCTCTAAAAACTTGTTAGTAGCCTAAGTAAGAAGCTTAAATAATTGAAAACTTACCTTTTTATCTTTATACCTAGCAATAAATTAATTAGCAAGATTGTTGTTAAAAGTATATTATGTATAAAATAAGCAACTGCTGCAGCAAATGCCACCCTAACTACTAATTTGAACTTAATTAAAGCAGGGCTTAGCGTTTAAGCTATTAAGCATTTTCTATATACAGTACTTATACAGAGGGGTGACAAAAATAAAAAGAAATCGAAAAATTTTTGTTTTCAAAGCTTTATCATTCTATAAGTAGAAGTGCTATACCAAGAAGATTTAATGGTTTGAACAGTCAAGAACTTCTTCTTTAAGATACAGTGCTTAGTAAGCTGCTCAGTCAGCACGGTTGCCCCTGCAATTTTGCCCAAATTAAGGGAGAAAAAAAGATTAAAACTGAATCTCGTATAGCTTTTTTTTTTACCTATAAAAGGCGCTAAAAAAAGAAATTATTAAATAAGACTAAGAAATCTCTTTTATGTAAGAGTTGGAGAGTAGTGCTATAAATAACTACCTAGTTATAATAAAAGACTTTTTTCGAGATTTATTCAGGTAATGATATAAAAAAGCTTACTAATACTTAGTAAGCTAGCCTTTAGCTTCTCTAGTAGCTTATTATTACTATAGCTATCATAAAGTATAACTATTAAATACTTTTAGTAGAATCTAACTCTTATATAGTATTGTTATTTTGTTATATGAAATATCCTATTATTAAACATTATAACAGTACTTTATCGTAAACTTATATTTATATAAAACTTATTCTAAGTCTATATTGATAATTTTTTAAGTTTTGACTTAGTATAATATTAATAATTATAAGGTCTCTCTAAGGTTTAATGGTAGCTTTTTTGTAAGCATTCTTTATAATATAGATATTCTATTCTAGCAAGTCCTATAAGCTTTCCATAAGATATTAATATCTCTAATCTAAGCTGTAAGCAAGGAGCTAATCCTTAATAAATTAACGTTGTTTATTAAGAAGATTTCTTATAATCTTAGTCCTACTGCCTGCTCTTTTATCTTTGTTGTGATAATGTAATATTTGTTTTGATTAAGCAAGCAGCTTAGTCTTATTGTAATACTAAAACATTAGATAGACTCTAAAAATTGTGAAATTAGTTCGTACACAATTACAATTCTTCAACAACGCGTAACACCACTAATATAAGCTTAATTAAGGCTGCGCTTGCAGCTATAGAATCGCTAAATCTAGGAGAGAAACCTATATACGCGCAGATCGCAAAAAAATATGGTGTTGAGCCTACAACCCTCGCTCACAGGCATAAAGGTGCATTAACCTTGCGCAGCCTTAAGGCTTAGAATTAACAGGCTCTCTACCCACAACAGGAGCTAGAGCTCCTATAGTATATTAAATAGCTTACTAGGCAAGGCCTTCTACTTACATAAGCTATAATATAAAATTTCGCCTTATAAATTGCAAGAAAAGAGGTTAGAATACACTAGGTTAATTGCTTTGTCTACTAGTACTCTAATAAGCTTATTTTAAGATAGACAACAAGTATAAATAACAATTGCTACAAGGCTAATTCTAGAAAGAAGTATAGCCTATACTTTAATTTTTTACGCAAGAAAATGAAGTAGTACTATATTAAGGCGTGTTATATATATAATATAGATAAAAAGGGCTTCCTCCTTAGTATTCTAGGAAGATTAAAGAGGATCTTTAATAGGCCTTTATACGAGCAGGAAAAAAAAAGTACTATTTAAGATAGCTTGCAAGAGTAAATAACACTTCTAGCCTATATCTATACTAATAGATCTTACCTAGCGCCTATCTTTATATATTAATTAACCTTAGAATTAATATAGAATACTTAGTTATAAGCTTTTAATTCTAAAACTTATTAAGTTTAAATTACTTTATTACTTTTTAGCTAGATAAATAATGATATTAGTTTTGCGTAGCTTAAATAAGTGTTTAATTATAATAATAAAGTAAAAGCTTTATTTTTCTATTAATTACTTATTTTAGACAGCTATAGATTTTACTTTACTATAGATTTTATTAACTACTATAATTAGAACAAGATTCTTTTTATAGTTTATTTTTTTTATTTAACTTACACGCTGCAGCCTCTTAATATTACCCTATTTAAGCCTTTCTTATTAGCTTACTAGGCTAAGATATTTAGATTTCTAGAGAGGAACTAGGGCCTGACTTTAATAAGTAAAAGGGATTTCTTTTACCTCTTCTACTAAGCCTAGTAAGCCTTTTTTAAAAAAATAACAATCTTAAAAGCTTTTAAGGCTATAGGCCTTTTACTTTTTAATTTTAAAGTTATATTGAAAAGGTTTAGTATTAAAAGCTTTTTAAGTAATAGTAAGTTTTTAAGCTTAAGTGCCTTATACTAAAAGAAAGTTTAACGCCCACTACGTAAAGTAGTAGAAAATTAAAGTAATAAATAAGCTTAAAAGCTAAGCAAAGTTTATTACTAGATCTTAACTTAAAAGACTTTTTTTAAGCATAAAGTTAAGGGTCTACGCAAGGCTCTAATTTATAAAAAGACGCGTAGAATACAAGAGGAGCCTCTCCTACTTTAGGAGCCTAGGAAGTACTAAATTAGAGCTATAGTTTAGTTTTTAAGGAAAGTAAAAGAGGCACGTAATTGCTAGCAGCTCTAGAAGTGTAAAAAAGAGTAAGTACAACACTAAAAAGCTAAAATAAACAGGCATTATAAGGAGATAAGGCAGGCAAAGAGGAAGGAAAAGGAAATAAGGTAATAGGCAAGGGGTGCAGCTTAATTAGTAAGAGAGAAGAAGAAAGCTAAAAGGGCTGCTAAATAGGCCTTTAGGGCAGCTGCTTGCAGGGCTGCATAACAACTCTAACAATTTATAAAAACTTTTTAAAAAGGTAAGAGGAGCAGCCTTAAAGCTCTTAAAAAGGCTACTTAAAAAAAAAGGCCTATTGCGAGCCCTACAAGTAGTGGAGAGCTTTAAGGTGGTGTTACAGCTTAACTAGCGTCTACCTCGCGCACAAGGCGCGCGATTAGAACTCTAACTTAATTTCTATAGCTATATATATTATTTAAGCCCTCTAGATCTTACTACTAAAAAATCTCGTGATAGTAGCTATTGTGTGAGGCTCTATAGCCTCAGGTGTGGTGGTGATTTTGGTGTTCAAATCGGACGTTACGCCGTCCCGGGCGTTACGCCGTCCACCTCGGTAATCATTACGTCTACTACTTTTTTGGTACTTTTAGCCTTACTATAATATTAATTACTAAGTCTTCCTAATCTTTAACGCACCCCTATTACTATTAATATAGTAAGCTTTGTTGTTTTATTGTTCTCTTACTAATCAGCTACTAATCATTCTAGTGTAGTCCGCCTCTAATAGCAACAAGCGTAAGTGTTGCTTAAAGAGCTATAAATAAAAGTATAATTATTGCTTAAAAAGCCTGCGCTTAAAACGTATAAAAAGTGCTAAGTATAAGCATTACGCGTGCTAAAGTCAATTTTATAATAATATTTAGCAAGCTACTAATCTTTAAGATAATAAAAGTTTATTACTTCTACTTTTCAATTTGTTTACGCATTTTAAGACTGCTAGTAGCTTTGCTTAAAGCGTAATTAACTTGCCTATTAAATTATGTCCTCTATCAAGTTATTATTTAATTTTTAATTTATAAAAGAGCCTAACTAAAAGATTAAGCTAGGGTAAGAGCAAAACTGCTTAAAAGCTTATTTATAAGTTAAAGTAGATTACTACTTAAGTAACGTTAAGATAATAGTAATACATTTATAGTAATAGCTTATAAACGCCTATTAAGCTGTTTATAAGGCGTAACGCGCCTTTTTCTACTTAGAAGAAGGTGATTATAAGCTCTTTGAAGATTACTACTAATTTATTATGTTTTCGCGTTCGGCCTTATAAGCGCAATATAAAAAACATACTTAATAGTTTATATGCTAAGCGCTGCTTTAATTATATTTAGACTAGTAGTTAAGGTAGCCCTTGCTGTAGTAGTTGTTTATTTTATATATGCTATACTGTTAACAACAATCTTGCCAATGACTTTATAGCTATATATAAGAATAAAGAGGTAAGTTTTTAATTTTTTAAGCCTCTTGCTTAGACTGCTAACTAGTTTTTTAGGGAGAGAACAATAATAAGTACTGAATTAATAAGTACAAGCTAGTTCGCAACATTATTGCTTACTGCAAAGAGATTAATAGCAGTATTAGATTTACTAAAAAACTTTTTACGCAAAAGCCTTTAGTTAAAGATTGCTGCGCTTAAGAGATATTGTCTTGCAGTTTTGCTGCCTAGTTCTTACTACCTACTCCTTCTCTAGTAAGTGTCTTTAATCTAGAATATGATGCTAAAGATTATTTATACTAGTTACAGCCTGCTTAGTAGGCTATAAGCCTAAATTAAAGTTATTCTTTTAGACAAGAGCCTTATTATCTGCAGCCTCCTACTACTTATACTTCTAGTTAAACTGCGTAGTAGCCTGCTTAACAGCTATCTTATAATAAATAATAGCTACAGCACTAGCAGCTTTAGTGATAATAGCAGCAGGAGTAGTAGTATTAGTAGTAACAGTAATAATAGCCTCTGCGTTAATTACCCCTCTAAAAAGAGCATACTCATAGAATGCTACTCTCTTTTATTATATATAATTACCCTTGCGTCTACTGTCTTAATTGCTATAAAACTCAAATATAAGAGTATGCTAGTGTAGGTTAACAATTATCTTGCGACTTAATATATAAAAGCAATAAATTAGATTCGCGCCTTCATGCTGCTCGCCTGCGGACCCTAGCTATTTAAGCTAAAATAGCTAATAATGCGCTTAAGGTTGCTAAAGCTTAAAAAGCTAAGCAAGACCTGCTTATAGAGTCTAGCATTTATAATAATTTTAATGCTTACTAGTAAGCTTGTTTCCAGTTCTAGATATTCTACTTATTTAGCTTTTAATCTCCTGCTTGTCTTAAGCAATTACGAGGAAACTTAGCCTAGTATATAGATATTGCTGCTTAATACAAATCCTTTGCTTGTTGATCATCTTTTTTCTTCATTAAGTGCTTATCTTGCTAAAAGTTAAGCAACTGCTTAAACTTCTTAAACTGTTGTTAGGTAAGCGACTTAGTTAGTTTTTTTTTTTTTTTTATTGCAGTTTAACGTTCTTTCTCAGCCTAAGGCTCTATAATACGTGTAGGCTAAAGCCTGCAGGTATCTATGTAGGTTTATTTTCTAAATTATATATAAAGAGGGTTATCTGAATACAAGTAAGGCTCTTAGCCTATTAGTAGAGAAGAAGGAGGAGAAGAAGAGAGAGGCTATATATAGAGCTTATTTGCCTAGACAAGCAATTGCATCTAGTTTTTAGTAGTCCCTTTATACTAAGCCTATATACTAACTTTTGTTTCTTAAATCAAAGCTATAGTAGCCTTAATACCTAGGTTTATTTAAAGCAGATATTGTACAGAGATTAGCCCTGTGTAGAAGTTTTAAAGTATTGCCTTATTATTCTTATATGGTTGGTATATAAGAAGTATGTAGGCTGTATTTTATATAGCTCTATAGTTGCATAGGCACACTTTAAAGTCTACTAACTTTCTCTCAAAAAGATAGCTTTTTAGGTAGCAGTAACCTAATTTAAGTTAAAAAAAAGCGCCAGTTATATCTTTTTTAGTTATAACAGGTAGTATTTAGTTTCTTGCTCATAGCTTCTCTTCTATATTTATTGTATAGGCTTAACTGGTTAACGCTAGCTAGTTGTTTAATCTCAATACTTTTAACTGCTAGGCTTATTTTCTTTATTAAAAAATTTATTCTTATAGCCGCTTTTGCAGGAAAGTCTACTTTTTAATTTCTTAGTATATTTTAATAGCCTAGGACTTATTGTAGCGTAAGAAGAACGCCTTTTTCTTTAAGTTACCTTACTGCCTTCATATATTTAATTTGCTACTCTTGCCTATGGTTTTTTATAGTGCTCTTTAATTAAAATAAAACTGCCTAGTTGACTACGTATATTATAACGCTCTAGTAGTCGTCTATAAAGCTAACTACTTGTTCTAGCCTTAAACTAATTCCTCCTAGTTTACTGTTATAAACTAGCTAGTTTTTTTCTATTTTGTCTTATAGTTCTTTTATAAGCATAGCTTCTTTGTAAAAAGCAATACTTATGCTAATTACTTTACCTTTCTTTGTTGCTAGGGCATTTAAGTATAATAAAAGAAGGCTATTATTAACTAATTACTTTCTATAGAGTTCTACTTCTAAGTTTTTTAGCTTATTTAATATTTAAACTTTATATAAAGTTCTAGTGTTCTACAGCATATAGGCGTTCTGTTGTAGTTACTCTATATTAGAGATAGCTAAAGAGATAGACTAAGTAATTAAGTTACGTTAGTTGCCGCTATTGCTACTAGTAATAACAGTCTTTATAGAGTAATTTAGATCTCGTAAAGTAGATCTAAACGCGTATTGCTTAATAGAGTTTTTAAGCCTAACTCTAAGTAGGTAAAAGCAGTTTCTAACTTACTTAGCATTGTAAGCAATATTTTAAAAGTCTTTAGAATCTTTCTATAGGCCTAGTTTTGTAGTTTCTGCCTACTATTAAAAACGTGTTATTGTCCTTTCTAAAATAGTTAGTATCGATAATCTGCTATGCTTATAATATAAGCTAGATATAATTGCCTTATTGCTCTAAGTAAAAGGCACTTATTAGTATTAGCTAGCCTACTTAGGCAGGCAAAGGCTTAAGTTACTTATTATATTTTTATATAGCACTAGTTTTTAAACTTTAAAGTTTTATTAAAGAGGATGCCTAGCTATCTAACTAGTCTTTTTAGTTAGAAGGTCTTCTTAGTAAGTAGCGTAAGAACTCTACTAGTGTCTTTTCTTAATTTCATCTAATTAGCCAATTCTGTTTTTAAGCTATTAAAGTGAATAGCTAACTTTTTTACTTAGTCAAAGAGATTTGCTAGTCCTCTTTCTAGTAGTTTAATGTTCTTCCTAATAAATCTTGTTAATATAGAGATCTACAAGTTGTCTATATAAGATAAGAAGTTAATATTGTTATTTGCTGTAAATAATTAGAATAGCAGTTTTGTATAAATAAGAAATAGAGTAGGTGATGCTAGGCTTCTTTATAGCGTTCTAGTTTAAACTTCCTATAGTTTCTTTGTTTGTCTATTAAAGGATAGCTCTAATAGCCTTTTAGTAGGGAATAACTTAGTCTATAATATAAAATAGATTAGAAGTTGTTAGTTGCTGATATTCTTTAGTAACTTGTTCCTAGATAAATAGTTAAAAGCGCCTTTAATATCTAGAAACGCTATTAAAGTAACTATTTTCTTTTACTTCTATTATTTGATATTGTTGTAGAAAACTAGTACAGCGTTAATAGCTAACTTTTTAAGCCTATCTCCTATTTGTAAAGAGTAAAGTAAACCTGTTATTTTAGCTAGTATACCTAGTCTCTTTGCGTAAAGTCTCTCTAGTGCCTTCTTTAAACAGCATAAAAAAATAACTTTATATACCTTAGAAATTAAGTAATTAGGCTTATTTAGTTTTCTTAAGATAACTCTTTTAGCTTTTCTTTAACACTTTAGTTAGTATCCTAAGTTAAAGAGCGTTAAATAGACTATATAGAAGGTGTTTAATTAGTATTTATACGCTGTTAAGATAACTTTTTAGCTAATTATATTAAGCCCTAGTAAGGTGGCTTTTATCTTTTTGTAGGTAGTATAGAGCTCTTCTTTATCTAATATTAGCTACTCTTATTTACTGCTTCCTTAGTAGTTGTTAATCCTTAGTACTAGTGTAGTAGAAGGTAGTAAAAATAGTTTCTCTTTAAAGATTTAGCATTTCTCCTTAAAAAATTCTTTACTTTTAATAGCTAGAATTCTTATTTAGAGGTTGTTTTTTGTATAAGCTATAGCTTTAAATATCTCTTTAAGTAATTTGTTTTAGAGAAATTGTTCCTAGCAGTTCAGTTTTGCTTTTCTAATAGCTTTATAGTAATTATTCTTTGTAAGTAAGTAATCTCTTGTTTATAAGTATAGGGTACTGTTTTCTTTTTTTACAATTTGTTTGTAGTTTTAATAAGCTTTGTGTAGGCTAGCCTTAAGAATATCTAAGTTACTAGACTACGAAGGCTTTAGTTTTAGCTTTTAGTTTATAAGGAGAGTAGATTTTATAACTAATTTTTTAATAGCTGTTATAAAATCCTTTTCTATTTTGTCTAAGCTTTGTTTTAAGTAATTATAAAGTGCTTTAAGAAGTTGTCTTAAGAGGTTATTAGACGCTTGTAGTATAGCTAGTAATTAATTTTCTAACTTTACTTGCAGTATTTCCTCTTGTAAAGTAGTTTTAAAAAGTTTTTAGGTTTTTTTTTATGTTGTATTAATTTAGTTAGCTAGTTAGCTAAATTTAGTTAGTAATGCTAAAGAGTATAGCGTAATAGTTAGATCTAATTTCTAGGATAGTTTACTAGTTTATTATCGTAGGCGCTATATTGTTTATTAGGAAAATAAGGTTAAGTATGCTTTCTTTTTGCATATAGCTTCCAAAAAATGTTCTAGCTTCTATAGTATTTAATAGAGGAAGGTTGTAATTATCTATCTACATTACTAAATCTTCTACTTGGCAATTTGTGTTAAACTCTTGTATGCTTTATCTAAAGTAGTAGCAAATAAAATCCTTTAAAATAATTAAATAAGATTCTAATGACTCTTCTAAAAAGCGCTTTTAGATTATACCTGTGTTTCAGCCTTATTTTAGGTTTTATTTATTGTAAATATTGTAGATATAGATTTTTTTTAAGTTAAGAAGTATTGTTATTACTTAAAAGTTGTTGTTGTTGCTAATATAAGGACTAACTTCTATTTCTATACTATTTTAAATATAGAATAAAGTTCCTAGTTGTAATCCTTTATAAGTTAGTAAAATTAAAGTAAAGTCTAGGTAGATAATTAACTTAGTATCGTTATAAAGCTTTTCTACTAACTATAGCTTTTATATTTTAATACTTTTACAATTTATTCAAATAGCTAATTGGATTGCGCTTTCCGTTGTAGAGCTACTTCTATTAACATTTATTTGCAAGACTTTCATTATACTAAATAGTTTAATTAGTTTTGTTCATTCTAGCTTGTAGATTATTGCATGTGAAGCTAATAGCTGCGTAGGGTTTACTGCAGTTAGCACACTTTGATACAGTATAAATATAAGCTTTCTCTTTGCTAATACAGGATTCGCACTTGTGCTAGTTAGTGTAGTAAGGCTTACTACAAATATAGCAGGTTATTTTTAAGCATGTATTTTTTAGGTAGCTAAATCCCTAGCAATTAGTGCATTACCTTAATATATTAACAACTTGTAGTTTTTCTGCTCTAAAGCTTTCTCCTAAAATAAAGAGTTTCTTTCTAATAGCCCTCTAAGCCTTGTCCTCTATAGCAAAGTCTACGCAGGCTAAGCTAAAGTTTTTTAATATCTTTTTTTATTCTTAGATATAAGCTATAAAGGATTACTTATGACTTTAAGGCGTTTGTTAAAGGTTTTAATCTTTTCTTCAATAATCTTAAGGCTATAATTTATAGGTAGCCTATAAATAATGGCCTTAAACTAAAGCGTAATAAGCTAGGCAGCCCTAAAAGTCGTAATACCCTGCTATATTGCATAATTTCTAAGAATGTATTTTGCCTTAAATGTTAGTGTAGTAGTAATAATTTTTTTTAAAGATTTTGTAACTAAAGCAACTATAAGTAATTATACTTCTTCTTTTATTGCAAATCCGTTCTTAAGGGCGTTTTTGAGTTTATAGGCATTAAAGTTATTTAAGGTTTTACTAACTAGGACTAGCTAGCAATCTTTTAGGCTAGTAGCTTTTAGTTTTTAAGTTCTTTGTATATTTGTCTATAGTTAATCTTTGTTATTGCCTGCTATAGTAGCGTAAGAGGCTTATATACGCGTGTTTTATATAGGCGTGTTCTATATAGGCTTGTTCTAGGTAGGCGTGTTTATTGTTAGTTTCTCTATAATAACTTGTCTTATTTTCTCTCTAAGCTCTCTTGAGGCGTTAAAAAGGCTTAATATTTAGTCTACTAAAATAGAAGTGTTTATTCTAGTTACTTTGCTATTTTCTATATAGTCTCTAAAGACCTCTACTAAGTCTAGTAGGCTTATTTACTAAGTAAAATAGTTTTTAGCTAAATTAGCAGCTTAAGTCACTATGTTTCTAGTAATTTCAAGCGCCTCTTTAAGTAAGAAAGCTTTTACTAGTTTATTCCTAATTAGGATTAATGTATAGCTCTAATAAAAGAAGAGAAGTTGATTTTTGTTTAATTGTAGGTAGGCCTTTATAGTTCCTCCTCTAGAATTTGCCTTTCTAGACGCGGCGTAGTAGTCTAGCTGTTCTCTTCTGCTATATTGTTGTCCTCTATCTCTATTTATTTCTTATTTGTTTCTCCTAAGTCTCTAGAGGCAATTTGTTATTTGTTTTTTATTATTATTGTTGTTATATCTTAGTAGATTTAGGCTTTAATAAGCACTTTACCTTCTATTAGCTCTAGATGCCTTAGCATGTAGTTTAAGCTTTTTAGAGAAATTTTTCCTCCTAGTAGAAGGGGTAGAGCAACTTTTTCACCCTCTCTAACGCGCTAGCGCCTACGCTGCAGGCTTTGGGATGTATCGCAATTGATTCCTAGTAGTTGTTTCCCCTAAATCCTGTTGTTTTGAGTGGTTTCTAGAAAATTCAGACTTAGTTAGTTTATTAGCTAGTATAATTGCTATTTTTAGGTACTTAACTTAAAATAATTCTTTAGCAAATTTCTACTTTAGCTACATGTTTTGTATTTCTACATGTCTTAAATAAGTGCTAATTTGCTTATTTTCTTTTACTATAAGCTTAATTGTTTATTAGTTGTTATACTAAACTGTCTATATGTCTCTTAAATTAAGAGACAACTCGCGAAAGAAGCGCTTAAGAGCTATAGCTTCCTTAGTAGTATACTTAAAGGCAATTAGCTTAGCCTTAGTAGTTAACGTAATTACTGTAGTTTACCGAGCCGCTTTCTAAAATATTAGACTACTATATAGAATAGCTATGTATTTATAGGATAATTAACAAGTTTCCTAAGTATATATAAAGAAAGCATCCCCTACAATAGTTAGGTTTAGGCTATTATAGTTGCTATATTAGATCGCATTTTATCTTGTCTAATAAGGTACATAATTACTAATTTAATAGCTTTTATATACTAATTACTAGAGTTTGTAAGAAAGTGTAAGAGCTTTAAAATTAAGCAAGTAACGTCTAGCTGCAGCATAATAGCTATATATAGCACTAACCTAACTTTTTTTAGTAGGCTTTAATCTCCTGCTAAGTCGCTTTGCTAGTGTAATTAAATAGCTCTTCTAACAGTAGTAGAGTCTTAGGAAAGCTATTATCTTCTATCTTAAACTTCTTTGCGATTTTGTTAATATATGTATTATATATAAGCGTAATTATTTACTTTTCACAACCTCTTATTACCTAAATACTATAGGACTATTTAACGAATCCTTGTTTTTATATCTTATACTTATTAATAATTTTTTAATAAAGATTTATTAATCTCTACTTATAGTCTTTTGCAAACAGCAGTAGAATGTTATCTATATAAAATAGAACTATGAATTTCTTTTCTTGATTAAAGAATAGGCAGGGCTTTTTTAGTCAGGCGATTAGTCTAATCTCTTTTAGTAATTCTAAAAACTCCTTATACTATAACAGTAGCGAGTCTTACAATTTATATAGTGTATAGTTAAGCTATATGCACTTTTTAAGCTTTTTAAATCTATCTAGCATTTTACAAACTACTAACGTGTCTACTTTAATCAATTTTATAAGAAATACTTCTATAATATTAGATTATTTAATCTCTAGAAAATTCTTAGCAGTAATTACTATTGCTGCTTAGAAGATCCTAGCTGCTAACGTAGCAGTATATTTTAAGTTAATTAAGTTTTTATTTTAAAAATCACTTCTTAAAATAATATGCGCCTTGTATTTAAAAAGAAGCTATTTTAATTAAACTTATAGGTCTAAACTTGTTTTATAAGTATTAGTTGATTATTTGCTTCTTCTTTTAATATATTAGTCTAAGACTTATTTTCTTTTAACTAATTAATCTCTCTGCTGTAAGCATTTTAAAACAAGGCTTTTATCAAATGCTAAAGCAATTGCTTTTATAATCTAAGCAGTTTAGGTAGTTTATCGTAATGTATTTAAGCATTTTTTATTATTAGCTTATACTTAGTTAGTAAAGCTACTATAACTATGTAATTAAAAGTTTTGTAGCTTACATAGTTTTTTTAGGTTACTTACATACCTAGCAAGTAAGTTATATAAAAGTTGCTTTATAATAAATTTTTATAATCTGCAATTAATACATTAACACTACTTATACTTCTACTTCTTAGTTTATTATAAGAATCTTAGGTTGCGTTTTTATACTAACGCCTGCTACTTAGCTTGTGTAGTGGAAAATTACAATTTATAAGCCAATTTAGGCTTTTGCTAGTAATTTTAGTACTACTTCTAGTAAGTTAAAACTAAACTTATTTATTTTTAAGGTATCAAAGGTGGTGGTTGTTGTTGTAGTCAAAATGGGTTTTCCAAAAAAGTGAAAAGTAGCTGCCCTCTACTAATTAGTCGCAAAAGTCAAAAAAAGATTGTGTGTAGTCAACGAAATTCAAACGGTGAGTGGATAAGGTCCACGCGCTAAGCGCTCAGAGTAGAAAAGCTTAGACTACTAAGCGAAATTAGGGTTCTAAAAAACGACACCAATTGAAACGTGTTCAACGGCGATTGCCAGCCTATGGCTGGCAACAAGATTGCGATGGAGGTGGAGGAGGTAAAACTAAACTTATAATTACTTACTCTATCTACTGTTTAAAGCCTAGAGTTTTGTCTTATAAAATAATCTATGCTTTATAACTTGCTCCTTAGGAGTAAAAGTCCTATTATAATTAGTTAACGCGTTAAAGTCTTTAAGCATAGACTGTAAGACTAGGAATAAGTTGTTTAGCTTATTTGAAAGAGGCTCCTTACCTTTAGGTATTAATAAGTTAGCTTCTCTAGGCGAGCGCACTGCCGTTTGACTGTTAAATACCCTGTAATTAATTATGCTATTGCTCCCTAAAGTCTTTAGTTTAGGAGTTATTTTTAGCATAGTAATACTAGTAATTTACTACTATTTCAAGCAAACTTTTTATAATATACTAATCTCGTGCTTTAATTAATTAGTGTCTTTAATTTACTTTTATTTTTAGTAGATAGGCCTTTCTTGCTATTGAAAATAGTAGATAAATTACTTTTAAAGTTTTGAATAGTTAGCTACGTATTTTAATCTGCCTTTCCTTTAATAGGCAAGAGGACTTCTAAGTTATTTCTAGAACTAACTAGCTTACTTTTATATAAGATTTTTATAGGTGTTATTACCTAATGTTTCAGTAGCTTTTTCTTAGAATATTTTTTGTAAAACGACTGTATATTAGAAGTTATATTACCGGTAATAATTACTTAATTAGGACTTAGTACGTATATAGAGTATATGTTAGAGGCTTAATAACTAACTTAATAAGAAGTTTAGCTGCCAGAATTAACTTTATATCCTCAATAATTACGCCTAGCTGCCTTCTCTCTATTTAATAGATAGGCTTAGCAGCTGTACGCATAAATTCTACTCTAGTCTAGGCGTAAATTGTGTTACACGGGGTTTAGCTATACTTCTCTAGGCTCAGTCCGTACTAAGGCGAGGTAGACTAAAGCGGTAGTCCGTGAGGTATTGTAGGAATGATTTAAGTAGAAAAGAGTTATTAATGTTAACTAAAAGTAAGCAATACTAATTTCATAAAAGATAGAATAACTAGTTAACAATCTATATAAGAGATAAACTATTTAAGTTAACTAAAAAAAGTGTAATAATAAGATTCAACACATTTTTATACTTAATGCCTTTGTCTAGTACTATTACTACTATCCCTTAGATACTGCCTTCTGTGGGATAGTTGTAATAGCGGCTATCCTTTATCTTTAAAACATTCCTCTCTTAGCAGGATAATCCTTCTTAGTAAAATAGTTATTACGTAATTAGCGCCCCGCGCGGATCATTACCTTCTAGCGTTGTGGCTAGTTAACCTTTAACCCTCGCTTATACGTTAAAAAGAAAATTCTTCCTGTTACTTATAATATTATCCTCCCTCTTAAGCGTATTATTTTAATACTTGAGAACATTGTTTTTCTGTACTGTGTGTTGAATTACTAGCTGCATATAAAGTCTTAGTATACTTATTATATTATACGCCTGTTTTTCTCTACGCCTTCCTAACTATGCCTAAAGTCTAATTATCTTGTTATAACTATTTATAGAACTTAACTACTAAGCGCTGTGCTTATAATAATTGTATATAAGAGTAAGGTTTTAAAATAACGTTTTGCTATAAGCGCTATAAGAAAAAAAACCTTTACTATTTTATTAATACTATAACTAGCTATTACACTAGCAATATCTTTATAAAGACAGAGTGTCGTTTGTTCATTTCTAAAGATAATTAGAAGAAAGTTTAAGCTAATAAGTATAAGAAAAAGTTAAGAATTGCGCGCGTAAAGGAGCGCTAAGCTCTTACTGTAGTAGAGACTACTTGTCTTTGCTGTAAGCTTTCAAAGGTTAAGGCGCAAAAGCATTTATTTACTAATTAAGATTTTATAATTTTAAATTTTTAAGATTGTGTAGAGAAGTAAGCTAAGGAGAACTTTGCCTCTAGTATAGACTTTTTAATAACTAAACTATTGCTACCTAAATTGTTTACTAACTTAGGCTAGTTATAGGCTAATACTTCTTTTAATTCTTTTTTTAATTACTTTTTTTTTAAAGACTTTGTCCTTTCTTCTTTTAGTATTTTTCATAATATTTAAGTACTTGTAACTTGCAGATTGTTAAATTTTTTTTTAAATATCTTAGCTCTTTAGCTATCTTTACTACCTAACTAAGTATTTCTGTTAACAACTAATTTTTTATAAGTTTTTAATCTCTTTAACCTTGTACTTTTTATCTTTAAGCTTTATATTAGTAGCTAGCTTACTATCTAAAAGTGCTCTTTTTAAAAGTCTTTTGTAAAATACAAGGTGAATGCATATGCTTAGTAATAATCAAAGTTTATAGTTTATATTGCTTATTTTCTCTAGAATTTTAAATAGCTCTACTTAGAAGTTATCTAGTTTCTTGCTTAGTTGCTTAGTTCTTAAGTTCTGTTGTAGCAGGAAAACTTTTTTTTTTTTTTAAAAAACTTTGTTTCTTAATTCTTTACTTATTAGCTGCCTTAGCTATTTTAAAGTTTTTATAAGCTATATTCTTGCTTAATTCTTTATATAGCTTTTATATTAAGTAAGCTTTATTATCTACACCTACTGTAATACTTTTAATGTTCTTTAGATCTTAATAAGTAGCTAGTTTATATCTATAGTTCGCGTCGTATAGTAAGTACTTTATAGTTATTAACTTTATATTATTATAGGCTAATTATACTATTAGCAAGAGTATAACATACTTATGTTATAGCTTATTAGCGTATATTCTTAGATACTATTTTAGTATTTAGTCTATTTATTCTGTCTAGCTATCTATCTTAAGGTAAAAACTAGTTAATAGTTTTTTCTTTACACCTAATTTTGCTAGAAATATATTCTAATACTTAGACGTAAACAATTTATTATAGTTAGTAATAAACCTTTGAAGTATTCTATACTATATTACTCGGGGAGAAGAACAGTCCGAGCATTGTATCGTTCGTATGCGAGTCGTTCGTATGCGGTACTGTGTGGTGTGGGAAATCCTAAAGGTGAGAAGCAGCAGGCAGGGAGCTTTTATGAAGTATTGCAGGCTCCCGCTGCGGTAATGTACGTGTCCTTACCCTCCTCCACCTCCTCCACCTCCATCGCAATCTTGTTGCCAGCCATAGGCTGGCAATTGCTGTTAAACACGTTTTAATTAGTGTTGTTTTTTAGTACCTTTAGCAAATTTTTTAACCCTAATTTCGCTTAGTGGTCTAAGCTTTTCTGCTCTAAGCGCTTAGCGCGTGGACTTTATCTACTTACCGTTTGAATTTTGTTGGAGGGCAGCTGCTTTTCACTTTTTTGGAAAACCCATTTTGACTACAACAACAACCACCACCTTTGATACCTTAAAAATAAATACTATATTACTAGTACTTTTATTACTTTCTACGCGCAGCCTTTTGCTATAATAGCTTTTTTTATAAGTATAAACTTTGCTGCCTTAGTTAATTAATTAGTACCTACCAAAATTGTATTACTAAGTTAAGCTAATCCTAGTTTTAACAATTTTAAAAGCTTTACTATAAAGTCTATTATTACACTACTTTATAGTTTTGTTAGTAGCTGTAGTAGTTGTAATAGGCTGTAAGGCTTATATTTCTTAAGCTTATTATAGTAATATACTAAATAGTTACTTAATATATTTTGTACATTTACTTGTAAACGCAGTATTGTAAATACTTTAGCTAGTTGCCTAAATATTTTTTTAATTACTGCATGTTTATATTCTAGAGACTTCTATAGTTTTTTAATAAGACTTAAGTTTTATATATAGAAGTATATATAGTTAATCTTCTTTAACTATTTCTTAGTACTTTTATTTATTTTATAATTGTTTATTAGAGCTGTTTTCTTTAAGCTTAAACTGCTAGTTAGCTACTCTTTGCTACTACTACTACTACTGTAGTATTTCTACCTACTTAGCTACCTTAGCTACTTTAGCTAGTTCTAGCTAGTTATAACGTAGACTACTCTCTAGTATTTTTTTAAATATAGTGTTATGTAGTTTCTTGTAACTTTCTTTATACAAGTTAGATCTCTTACTTAGAGTATCTACTACTCTATTAAGTATTCTAGCGCAGTGTACTATTATAAAGTTAATCTAAGCTAATATCTTAGCTTATTAAACTTATTGTTAGTTAAGTTTTTTTGTTGTTATAAACTCTGCTAATTTCTAGTAATTAGTAAAAACCTTAATCTAGTATAGTAGTTGTAACAAAAGGACTTCTTACTATTTAAAAAAATTAGCTACTTCTAGTAGCTCTTTATTATATATATTATTGTCAAGTTTTGCTTTAAGAAACTTTTATAAATAGTAAAACACTAGTTTCTATTTCTTGTCTATATAATACTATAATAACATAGCTCTAAGTATATAATTTACCGTGTTAGTTTTAACTTGCGTCTCTTGTTTTAAGTTATACATCTCTAGTATAGATGCCTCAAAGAATATTTGTTTCATTTAGTTGAACGCTTTTTATTCTTACTTATTTTAAGTAAATCTTATTTCCTTCTTTATAATCTCTAAGAGGGCTATAGTAGTTTTTACGTAATTTTTAATAAACTTATTCTAGTAGTTGATAGATTCTAAAAAGTATTATACGTCTTTAACTATTTTAAGTATTAGCTATTTTTGTATAGCTACAGTATTTTTTATATTTATTTTTACTCTCTTTGTAGATATTATAAAGCCTAGAAAATCTTTCTCTTTAATATAGAATCTACACTTCTTTAGCTATAGGTATAGCTTATAATCCTTAAGCTTTCTAAGCACTTTCTTAACATACTCTACATGCTCTTTAAACGTTTTGCTAGAGTACACTAGTATATTATCTAGGTACGCTGTAACAAAGATTCTAAAGTATTTCTAATGTGTGTTATTAAGAACTAATTTAAAGGTTACTAGTGTGTTTATTAATTTAAAAAGCATAACTGTGTATTTAAATAATTTATACTTTATCTTAAATACTATTATTTACTTATAACTTTCTTTAATTGTAATATAGTAAAATCCTTTTTGAATATTAAACTTTCTAATCTACCTAGCTCCCTAAAGTTTAATTATAAGGTCTAATATAAGTAGTAAAAGATATGAATTCTTCTACGTTATACTATTAAACTTTCAAAAGTTTACATATAGTTACTACTTTTTATGAAGCTTTTTTACAAATAAGATAAGTAAAGCTATCAAGCTTAATTTTAGTTAAATAAATCTTTTTTTTAAATTCTTCTAGATGTAATCTCTTAGCTTAGCTTTTTTATTAAAAATAATCTTGTAATTTTAAATTTAATAGCCTACTAGCTTTAAAGCCTTGTTTTTCTTAAGAAGTTCTCTCAACTTATTAGTATAATACTCTTTTAGTATTTTTAGTAGTAAAAGTCCTTTTTTATAGTTATAACTTGTTTTATATAGATAACATTTTTCTTCTTAAAGACTTTTAAATAAATTATTTTATTTTTATACAGCAAAATTTACTATATTTCTTATTTGAAACTAAGCTCTAATTTATTAGGCATATTTCTTTATGTACTCTAGCAACTTTATGCATAGGTTTTCTTCTAAGTATTGTCTTTATTCGCTAATTGATAGCAGGGTTATATGCGTTTAGCTAATTATAACTAATTTATATGTCTCGTTCTCCCTGATCTATTATATTAATATTTATCTAGCACTCTATGCCTGCTATCTATAGCTTTATCAATTTAGTTTCTAACAATAATATGCTGTCTCTACATCTTTCAAGTTTTTTATTAGCTAATACTATTAGAATTAGTTTTCTTTTAACTTAATATAGTATTTTATATTTCTCTACTACTTGTAAAAAGATTATTGTTTATATAGCCTTACTATGTATAAGCGCTTTTATATTCTAACTATACATAAATGTAGTTGTAAGTAACTACTTTACTTAACTATTAGTATCTTATACTTTCTTCAAAGTTATTTTAGGTATGCCTTTACTAGTATAACTTTATTCCTAGTAGCATTTTAGTTTCTTGCCTATTTACTTTTCTTCTTCTTAAAAAAGTAGCCTGTACTATTAGTAAAATAATATGTTAAGCAACTATTATTGTAATAGAAGCTCTAATAAAAGTTTTAGTAAAGTATCTCTTACTTCAGAGCTTATTTTTTTAGCTCTAGCTTTTTTGCTTTATAAATTTAATAGTCCGCTGCTTTATAAATATTTAATAAGAGAATAATATAGTAGTAGTTATCTACCCATTGTGCCTTTTTAAGTTACTATTAATAAAATTTACATCTATCTCTATATTACGTCTATAAGAGTTAGTAGTAAGTCTCTACTTTCTTAAGTTTATAAAAGTAGCACTTGTCTGCTAAGCACTTGTCTACTTAAAAGTTTAAGTAGTAGTACTTGTCTTAGTTTACTCTATACTCCTTCTTATTCTTTTTATAAAACTTATAATCAAGCTTACAGTTGTACTAATATAACTCTTTATACTTTTTAGTACTTTCTACTTCTTTAGCTTCTTAGTCCTGAACTTTAGCTACTAGATTATTAAAGTAGAGTTGTTAGTATATTACTTAATATCTAACTTCTTTAGCATCCTTACTAGTAATTAAGATTTTTTCTTAAATTATATATTTATTAGCGTAGTGCATTGTTATTCTATATATCTAACATTAATTATTAGCCAATTATTCTAGTACAACTTTATCTTTAACTTTTTAATCTATTAGCCTAGGTTTGTTTAAGGTAAAAACCTTATTATTTAGTTTCTAGTATAGTACAATCTTGTAGCTATTTATTAAGCGTGCTTTTCTATAAAAGTTTAGGTTGCTTAATTTATCATTTAGCTTTCTTTAAACTAGGTATAGCGTTTTTTATCTAATTATCTTACTTTTAACAGCTGCCCTTTTTAACTAGTTCTTTATTACACTCTTAGGCAAAGTGTCTAACTTTGCTATATTAAAGTTATACTTTGTTGCTATAACGGTTTAAGCGTTTTATTTGAAAAGGCTATTCTACTTTCTTTGTTAGTTACTTCTATTTTTAGCCTTCTTTTAAACTTTGCTAGTTATAATAATATTGCTATTTTTATTAGACATGCCGCGTTGCCTTCTTGTATTAGCTAGGCTAGGTTAGAAGTATTGTTCTTAATTATGTTATTTCTAGAGAATATTATTAATGCGTATAGCTAGCTTAACTAGCGCGTATAGCGTGTTAGGCTTATTATAGTATACAAAGCTGTTTTTAATATTCTTTTTTAAGCCTACTTTAAATACTATTTAAAGTCCTTTATTATCTTGATTAATTTATGCTTTTAGTTACTTAAATTCTGCCATGTATACTAATACTAATATAGTCTACTTTAAGCAAGGAATTTTTTCAGCCTAGTTTTTTCTATTTATTTTTTTAAAAATATATTTTATATATTAGTTCAACTTTATCTAACTTATAAACAAGGCCTATGTCTTAGCTTTAGGCTGTTTAAATTTTATATAGAGTAAGTAATTATTTATAAAAGTTATATCTAGTTAAATGCATAATTCTTTATATATATACCTGTCATAATTATCTTTCTTTAATTAATAGAGACCTTCTTATACTAGTAGTATTAATTAGTATAAGTTAAAAATATTTATAGTTTTTTTTTATTTTTCTTTATACTTCTTAGGGCCTTTTGAGACAACCTTTTGATGTGACTACACATTTTGTAGACACCTTTTTGGTAAAAAAGGATTTATTGCTAACAACAGGTATCTAGGCTTATGCCCCCTTATTTAGCATTGCCAGCACGCAATTGGTGTGTCACATGTTTAGACAGAAATAAAAATGCGCGATATCCCTTTAACTAACTGTTTTAACTAATAACTATTTACTAATAACCGCAACTTGCGCCTATACTTAGATATAAACATACAACAACAGCGTTACTATCTAAGTACAGCTCTTTTATCCCTAAAGGCAACTTATAAAATCCTTCTGCTTATTAGTTTGTCCTAGCTACTTAATAGCTGTTTTAACATGCTCTTGCTCCTTATAAAGCTACTATAAGGTCTTTTTACTAAAGTTACATTCGCGCAGGAGGAGATTAGTAAAGTAATATACTATTACTACACCTAAACTATTAACATGTGCAACGTATTTAATAGACTTACTACTAAATAAGCCTTTTACAGCTTTTATTATAACTTTAACATCTATAATACTAAACATATTAATAAGGTGTTAATAAATAATATAATTTAACTTCTGCGTCTACCTAATTACTATAAAAGCTACTGCTAACAGCTCCTCTTTAACTAACTAAGGAGGCCGCTTAATAAAAGTAAACGTAGGCTTTATAATCTACTACTATAGCTTTTTATATAGTAACTTAGTAAGGTCTAACTTTACTTAATATAATCTATTAGTCTTTGTGTTTAATAAAAAAAAAATCGTTTAAGTATTACATTATTTATATGCAAGTTGTTTATATGTAGTACTATATAGTGTAAAAAATTCTAAAAGTAAGAAGTAGCAGGCAGAAAGCTTTTATAAAGTATTATAGGCTTCTACTGCAGTAACGTACGTGTCCTTATTCTCTTCTACCTCCTTTACCTCTATCGCAATTTTGTTGCTAGCTATAAGCTAGCAATTGCCATTAAACACATTTTAATTAGTGTTGTTTTTTTAGTACCTTTAGTAAATGTTTTAACCCTAAGTTTGCTTAGTAGTTTAAGCTTTTCTACTCTAAGCACTTAGCGCGTAGACCTTATTTACTTATTATTTTAATTTTGTTAACTACACACAATCTTTTTTTAACTTTTACGACTAATTAGTAGAGGGTAGCTGCTTTTCACTTTTTCAGAAAACCTATTTTGACTACAACAACAACCACCACCTTTAATACCTTA
This sequence comes from Alternaria gansuensis, assembly GCA_009289805.1. Taxonomy (NCBI): domain Eukaryota; kingdom Fungi; phylum Ascomycota; class Dothideomycetes; order Pleosporales; family Pleosporaceae; genus Alternaria; species Alternaria gansuensis. Next base: position 11,982 of record WBOK01000287.1, on the reverse strand, counting down.
AAAATAAATACTTCTTAGGCAGTGCTATTTTAAGTTTTTTTATAGCAATAAGATATTAATTTAAAGTAGCTATTGGCTAACTTAAAAGCTAATTATATACATTTATTATTAAAGCTACTTACTATGCCTAGACATAGGCATACTGCCTATGATTCTTAATTTTCCAGGAACTAAGGTTGTCTTTAGTATTAAAGTTAAATAACGTGTTTCATAAGCGAGTCGCCAACCCAAGCGAGTCGCCAACCCAAGCGAGTCGCCAACGCGAAATTACCGCAAAATTTCAAAAAAACAGGTGTCTGTTTCTCAACAACCATAAGGTAGAATTCTCTTAAAACTCAATACAATTGCTGAATTTATATAAAGAACAAGCTATTAAGATAGAAAAACTCTAGCTCTTAAATTAAGCGAGATATACTTAGTTTTTTAGTTATACAGGGGTGTAAGTAGTCTATCTCTACAATTACCTTATAGAATTTCTCTAAAACTTTACAGCTTTCTATTTACATACGTGCAGCAATTGTGTTCAGTTTTTAAAAAATTCTACTTTGTGGTTGTTAAGAAACAGACACCTGTTTTTTTAAAATTTTGCGGTAATTTCGCGTTAGCGACTTGCTGTTACGAACCTAAGAAGAGAGAAGGTACAGACTATGTATAAAGGATAGAGGCAGGAAGAGATTCTAGACTACTAGAACAAAGGGCAACGCCTTTGTGTGCTAATAGATAACGCTACCCTGCACTAAGCACGTAATCCTACAGGCCTTAGTAGAAATTTTTTATAGAATAAGTTACATGCGTTTTATAATGTACTACAAAATTCTACACGTCTTACGTATAAGACAGCATAGAATTCTATAGAACAGTATAAGATTTTGTAGAATAGTAAGATACTCTCTTAGTATATAGTAGTAAGTATTAAGCTCATATAGCTTAGTGTGTTTAACTTTAAGTATAATTTAAAAATTACTTAATCCTTAACTCCTCTATATTATTATATTATTCTACTAAACGTGCTAATATAACCTTATACTTTTACATTATTCTACTAAACGTGCTAGTACAACCTTTGTTTATTATACTTACTTATTCTAAAAGAACTAATATAAATTATTTATAAATAATTTTTATCCTTTAAACACCCTTAAAATAAGTAATACTATAATAGATACTTCTACTAACATTCTAACTATAAAAATAACTATACAAGCTAATAAGCCTAGCACTTACTATAGTAATTATAATAAGCTTAAAAAATAGCTACTTTAAGTTAATGAATACTTCTATATTAAAAAGACCAAAATTAATAATAATAATGTAGTTATATAGGCCTCTATATTTTTACAAAGAGCTGCTAAGAAATAAACTAACTTTATTTTTTATTAATATATAAATATTACTATTAACAACAATATTAATAAAGTACTTATTAAAGACTAAAATAACTTTATAACAAAAATAAAAAACGTATTTTTACTTTTTAAAAAATTTGTTTTAGCAGAACAAAAGATCTAAAAGTTATAATAAACACGCTTTACAGCTAATTATATAATAGAGTTTTAATAGTACTAAATAGTTATTAAATAAAATAAGAACGCTTTAATATAGATGTAATAATAAAGTCTTAAACTAGCAGTATAAGTAGAACTTATATAAAGTAAAGCTACTTTTAACACACTTAATAAACTTATAGCTAAGGCTATTTAAGTAGATAATAATTTCTATAAGCTAAAGTTAAAAAAATAACTATTTATATTAAAAAATTGTATACTTAAAGCTATAGACGCTTAACTTTATTAAATATTTTAATATCTATACCTTAACTAAGGTTAATAACAAAACTACACCTCTAGAATCTTAGAATACTATATAACTAATAGCTATAAGCCTATACACCTTAAAAACTTTAATAAAAGACTTAAAAGAAACAAGTTTTAAAATAACAAAAGTAGCAAGAAAAAGATTACCTGCTATATATATATAGTAAAGAAGGTTACATAAAGCAAGACTGCTAGAGCTAAAGCAAAGTAATATAATAGCTAAATATTTTTTACTATGCAGTACTTAGCAACAATCTAAAGAAAAAATAAAATATTATTACTTAACTTACTATTATAGTCTAAAGATAAGACTGGGCAAATATTAATAGTCTAAATAACTTTTTTATAATTACTTTAAAAAAAGCTTTGGACAATAAAGTCTTTAAAATAATACTTAACAAAAAAAAAAAAATAACCTCTGCTAACTAAACTAAGTATAAAAAAATAGCTAGGTTTTAAAAAACCTACTAGCCCTCTACACTAGTTACATAGAAAGAACTAATAGCTTATAACTAAGAAAATTTACTACTAGCTATATAGAAGTACTACACTACGCTAGATAAGTAAAACATTAATATATAAGTATTACTACTTTTAGAAACACAATACTTAAACAACCTAGCTAAGAAGATTAACGTTCTACTAAGGTAGCTTAAATAACTTAAGGAAATTTTTATAAAACTTTATAAAAAAATATTAATTAAATACTACTAGTATACTAATTTACTAGAAGAACTGCAAAAAAAAAGAAATTACTTTAGCAGCTACTATTAATAAAGCACTATATAATAACTTTATATAGAAATAAACTTAACATGCTAAAGCATCCTAAAATAAACTAACGCATTAACTCTTAAATTAAGAAAAAAAAAATTTATAAAAAACTTTAAGCAACACGCTAAAAGCAAAAGACATAAAAAGTTAACTACAATAGTATATACTACTAAATAAATTTATATAACTTTAAACACGCAAAGTACTTATAAACTGTATATATATATAATAGCTGCACTATATACTACTTAAATAAGTATAAATTAAGATAGTTTCTAAGAAAACTAAAAAAAATGCTTTAATATAAGTACTAATAGTACAACTACCTAAACAATAAATACGTACTATATATATAAAATAAGCAATATAGCCTATACTTTTATAAATATAATAATTTAAAAAAAACTTTGCAAATGCACATAACCCAGTAGAAAAATTATAAAAATAAAATTTATGCATAAAAGTACAACTAGCCCTTATAGTATACATGCCTTAATATTAAATACAAACTATATATAGTTACTAAAAAGATTTACAGATTTAGTATATAGTCTTTTTTAAATAAAAGTCTTAAACACCTAAAACTATTAAAGTAATAAACGTAATTAACTTTCTAAGCCTTCTTAAGCTACTAGTAAAGCTTAACAAATATTAAATAATAATATTAATAAATTCTAGCTCTTAAGCTAACTTTATTTCTCTTTAAGTAGTACAAGTAGCAGGCCTATAACTACTAAAGAAATAAAAACTTTACCTACTATATATAGTAAATAGTTAGCTTATGCTAAGTAAGATAACTGTTATATATAAAGTTAACAAAGTAACGCTTAGTATTTAGAAATATAACAAAAAATTAGACTTAAACATTTTTAAATTAGCTACTTATAACATTATATTAAAAATTTCTTAGTTATAAGAATACAACTTGCAGATTAATTAAAAGTAAAAAAAGTTTTTATTTAAGTGCTATAGATTAAACGTAACTATAAGCTAGCCTATATATTTAATAACTATAATAGTAAATAAAAGGAAGATAAATAATATTACTAAAGAATAGCAAACTTTAACTAAGAACAGCCTTATAATATAAAAGTTTAACTTAATAGATACTAGTAAAGCACCTTTAAGTTACAAAGTTAGAGTTTTAAAGTAACATATGCCTTTAGATATCTTAAAAAAGTATAAAAAATTTTAGCACCTCTTTATAAAAGTAGTAAATAGTAAAGTCTTACTAAAATACTAACTTTAAGACTATAAAATTGTCTTAAAAAAAAGGAGACTTTACTCTTTAGGCTAATTTATTAACTATTAAAGATAAAACTTAAGAAACTAAGGGCTAAGCCAGATAAGAATTTAAAAAAAGAATATATTAAACTTTTAATATTACTAGTAAAACTCTTTATACTTTTTATACTAAAGAAGAATAAGCTACTACAGATATACGTTAACTACTAAAAATTTAATAATATTATAGTAAAAACTTAATACTTATTAATAAATATTACAAAGCTTTAAAATTAATTATCTTATACTAAAGTTTTTATAGCATTAGACTTTTAAGATAGATACTACCTTATTAAAAAAAAAATAAAAAATAAAAGACAGCGTTTTAAATATAATATAAATACTATAAATACACTACTATGCTATTTAGGCTTATAAACGCCTTAGCAATATTTTAAGTACTTATTAGTAATATATTAAGAGTATATTTAAATATCTTTAATATAGTATATCTAGATAACATTCTTGTCTACTTTAAAAACCTAAAAGACTATATAAAACACGTCTGTATAGTACTAAGGTGCCTAGATTAGTTTAACCTTTAGCTTAAACTAAAGTAATATAAGTTTTATAAAGATAAAGTTGCTTTTCTTAAATATATAGTAGGAGCACAAGGAGTATAAATAAGCAAAAAAAAATATAAATAGTTAAAAAATAGCTACACTAAATAATAGTTAAAGACATATAATTATTTTTAGAATTTTTAAACTTTAACTAATAGTTTATTAAAAACTACTTTAAAATTACTATTCTATTAACAAGACTTATAAGGAAGAAAATACTTTTTAAGTAAAGTAAGAAAGTAGAAAACACTTTCTAAACACTTAAGAAAGTAAGTATAAAACTACTATACTTTTATATATTTTAAGTAGAACAACTATTGCGCTTTTAAACTAATACATTAAACCTTACGCTAGAAGGCTGTGCTAATTAACTATATAAAAGTAAATAGCACCTTATTGCGTACTATTTACAAAAATTCTCTAGACTAGAAGAATAATATAATGTTTATAATAAAGAACTTTTAGCTATTATTATATACTTATAGTATTAAAGAGTATACATAGAAAGCTGCTTAAAACTTATAATATTTACAAATTACAAGAACTTAGTTAACTTTACAACTACTAAAGTACTTAACTAATAATAAGTAAAATAGTTAGAATTACTTAGACAATATAAGTTTAAGATTATATATATACAAAAAAAAAATAACAGTAAAGTAAATGCTTTTAGCTAATAACATAATATTATAAGAATAAAAGAAATTCTTAATACTATAATACTTAAAATTAATAAAGATAGATTATAAGAACTAGTAAAAACGCTAAACGTGGTTTTACAAATTATACTAAACATACTAAAAGAATTATAAAAAGCAATTATTAAACAATATTATAATAACTCTATATATAGTTACTCTAGTATTACCTAAACTATAAAACTTATTAAGAGAAATTATAAGTTTCTAGAAATAAAAAATAAAGTTACTTCTTTTATTGCTAAGTACGCAAACTATTAAAAAAACAAGTATAGTACCTACGCACCTTATAAAGAAACATAAGTAATAGAACTACTTAACGCACTATAGTTAGATATTTTTATAAACTTTATTATAAGACTACTAGGTTTAAAAGACCTTGTTACTAAAGTATTATATAACGCAATTCTTGTAGTAGTAAATATATTTACAAAATAAGCAAAGTATATTACCTTTAAAAAATTTTCTACAGTAGTACAGCTAGCACACATTATTAATAACTAAATTATTAAATATTACAGCATACTAAAGTTCATTATTAGTAATAAAAATAAGCTCTTTACCTCTAACTTTTAAACAACACTATTAGCTACAATTGAAATAAAATAAAAGCTATTAATAGCTTATTACCTATAAATAAATAAACAAACTAAACAAATAAACTGTATAATAAAAGCCTATCTTAGAATATATATTAATTAATAGCAAAAGAATTAAGTATTACTACTACTTATAGCATACATAGTATACAATAACAAGATTTTAGAATTTATAAGATAAACACTATTTTACGCAAAATATAAAAAATACTTAAATCTCTTTATATATATACTTCTAAGCTAGAAGACAAAAGCAGCTATTATAATAGCTAATAAGCTTAAAACAGTACATAAGTTACTTAAAACAACACTTAAGAAGGCTTAACACTAAAGCATTTTATATGTTAACTAAAAACAAAAAATAGTACTTTAGCTAAAAATAAAAATAAAGTATATTTACTTACAAAAAATCTTTATACTAAACAACCTAATAAAGAACTTAACAACGTTAAAGTTAGACTATTTTTAATTTTAGACTAGAAGAGACTAGTTATATATACACTTAACCTTCTACTAAATGCAAAAATCTACTTAAAATTTTATATTAATATATTAAAACTAGTAGACTTAAAAATACTATTACAAAAAACCTTCTACTTTAAATTAAAAAAAAACAATGTTTTAAAGTTAAAAAGATTTTAGCACACTAAGTATAAAATAATAGTAAAAAATACTTAGTTAAATAGTTAAAATACTTAAATAGTAAGAATATATAAGTACTAAATATAAACTTTATAAATTGTTACTAACTACTTACATAGGACTATACAACTTACCTAGGAAGTTATTAAAAGTAAGAATACTTTCTTAATAGGTAAAAAAGAACGCGCTTTAATCTAACAACAGCATACTAGGTATTAGGCTACTTTCTAGGATACTAACCTTATAGTTAATATTTTCTATAGCTTCTAAAGCTTTAATCTCTTTAATAAATTTTCTTAACTTATTTATTAACTGCTGCTTATAACGTGCTAGTACTTTACACTATTTTTAAAGACAATCTTTTTTTACACGCGCTACTAATAATACTATTAGCATAACTAACTCTACTGCATTAGCTTTAAACTCTTACTACTTTAATTAAGCTAACTTTTAGTCTAGCTATAAATAATTTAGCAACAGCACCTTTACTAAAACATACTTTTTAACTCTATTTTTATAATAATTCTTACATGCCTTTTTAAATAAAGACATCTAACATAATAAACTGTTCTTAACATAATATTAACAGGCAACTATAGCAAGTTAACTAATACTGTTTATGCATTTACTAAGTGCGTAATAATAAGCAGTACGGCAGAAAACTATTAGGCTAGTTTATAAAGACAAAAACGTAGAAGAGGAGGATAGTATTACAAACTTAAGAAAAGAGAAGGTATAGACTATGTATAAAGAATAAAAGTAGAAAAAAATTCTAAACTACTAGAATAAAGGACAACGCTTTTGTATGCTAATAAATAATACTACCTTACACTAAGCACGTGATCCTACGGGCTTTAGCAGAAATCCTTTATAGGACAAGTTACATGCGTTCTATAATATACTACAAAATCCTACATATCCTACGCATAGGATAGCATAGGATTCTGTAGGACAGCATAAGATTCTGTAGGACAGTAAAAGACTCTCTTAGTATATAGTAGTAAGTATTAAGCTTTTATAGCTTAGTGTGTTTAACTTTAAGTGCAATTTAAAAATTACTTAATTCTTAACTCCTCTATATTATTATATTGTTCTACTAAACGTGCTAACACAACCTTGTACTATTATATTGTTTTACTGAACGTGCTAGTATAACCCCTGTCTATCGCACTTACTTATTCTAAGAGAACTAACACAAATTATCTACAGACAATCTTTACACTTGCTTAGGTTAGCAACTTGCTTATAAAATACGTTACATTAAGCATCTTATTATTCTTTAATATTAGTTAACTTAGCGTAGAGAGTTTTAGACCTTAAGCTATATTATTTTAAGTAATTTCTTAGAATACTATTATAAATCTTAATTAGGTAACTTTTTAGTTAAATAATTTACTATAATTTCTAGTAGTTAACATATTATATAGAGTTTAGCTATATTTTTCTAGGCTTAGTATATACTAAAGTAAAGTAAACTAAAGTAGTAGTTGTTAAAGTATTATAGAAATAATTTAAGTAAAAAAGAGTTATTCATATTAATTAAAAGTAAGCAATACTAATTTTATAAAAAATAAAATAACTAGTTAATAATCTGTGTAAGAGATAAACTATTTACGTTAACTATGATAAGTATAATAATAAAGTTCAATACATTTTTATACTTATTACTTTTATCTAGTGCTATTACTACTATCTCTTAAGTACTACCTTCTGTAGAATAGTTGTAATAGCGGCTATCCCTTATCCTTATAACATCCCTCCCTTAGCGGGATAGTCCTTCTTGACGGGATGGTCATCACGTGATCGGCGCCCCGCGCGGATCATTACCTTCTGGCGTCGTGGCTAGTTGACCTTCAACCCTCGCTCGTACGTCAAGGAGAGAATCCTTCCTGTTACTTGTAACACTAGTTACATCTTATATTGTTTTATAGTTCTTTTATAAGCGTAGCTTTTTTATAAAAAGCAACACTTATACTAATTCTTTTGCCTTTCTTTCTTGCTAAGGCATCTAAGTATATTAAAAGGAGGCTGTTATTAACTAATTACTTCTTATGAAATTTTACTTTCAGGTCTTTTAGCTTATTGAATATTTAAACTTTGTATAGAGTTCTAGCGTTCTACAGCATATAGGTGTATTATTGCAGTTTCTCTATATTGGAAATAGCTAAGAGGATAGACTAAGTTATTTAATCAAGTCAGTTACCTTTATTACTAGTTGTAGTATTCTTTATAGAGTAGTTTAAATTTAGTAAAGTAGATCTAAACGCGTATTTCTAATAGAGCTATTAAGCCTAACTCTAGGTAAGCAAAGAGCAGCTTTTAGTTTACTTAGTATTGCAGAAAATAATTTAAAGTCTCTAGAATTTTTTATAGGCCTAGTTTTATAGTTTCTACTTGCTGTGAAAAACCTGTTGCTGGTTCTTCAATAGTAGTTAGCATTTATAATCTGCTACACTTAAAATATAAGCTAGATATTATTGCCTTATTACTCTAGGTAAGAGGTCTTTATTAATATTAGCTAGCTTAGTTAAGCAAGTAAAAGCCTGAGTTGCTTATTAAATCTTTATGTAGCAGTAGTCCTTAAACTTTCAAGTATTATTAAAGAAAATGCCTAGCTATCTAACTAGTCCTTTTAGTTAGAAAGTTTTCTTAGTAGGTAGCATAAAAACTCTACTAGTGTCCTTTCTTAATCTTGTCTAATTAGCTAATTCTGTTTTTAAGCTATTAAATTTAAAAGCTTACTTCTTTGCTTAGTTGAAGAGATTTGATAGTTTTCTTTCTAGTAGTTTAGTGTTCTTCCTAATAGATGTTGTTAATATAAAAATTTGTAGGTTGTTTATATAGAATAAAGAGTGTGTATTATTGTTTACTGTAATTAATTAGAATAGCGGTTTTATATAAATAAAAAATGGAGTAGGTAATGCTAGGCTTCTTTATGGCGTTCTAGTGTTTACTTCTTGTAGTTTCTCTGTTTGTCTATCAAAGGATAGCTCTAATAGCCTTTTAGTATGGAATAACTTAGTCTATAATATAAAGCAGATCAGTAGTTATTAGTTGCCTATATTCTTTAGTAGCTTGTTTCTGGATAAATAGTTAAAAGGGCCTCTTATATCTAGAAACAATATTAAGGTAATTTTTTTCTTTTACTTCTATTGTTAGCTATTATTGTAGAAAAGTAGTGCAGCGTTAAAAGCTAAATTTTTAAGCTAAATTTTTATTTGTAAGAAGTAAAGTAGGTCTATTATTTTAGCTAGTACACCTAATCTCTTTGCGTAAAGTCTCCCTAGTGCCTTCTTTAAATTTTATAAAAGAGAAATAACTCTATATACTTTAAGGATTAAGTAATTAAGTTTGTTTAGTTTCCTTAAGATAACTCCTTTAGCTTTTCTCTAACACCTTAGTTAGTATTCTAGGTTTAAGAGCGTTTAATAGACTTTATAGAAGGTGTTTGATTAGTATTTTCACGCTATTGAGATAACTTCTTAGCTTATTCTATTAGATCTTAGTAAAGTGGCTTTTATTTTTTTGTAAGTAGTATAGAGTTTTTCTTTAGTTAATATTAGCTACTTCTACTTACTGTTTCTTTAGTAGTTACTAAGCCTTAGTGCTAGTGTAGTAAAAGGTAGTAAGAATAGTTATTTTCTAAAAATTTAGTATTTCTCCTTAAAAAATTCCTTGCGTCTTATAGCTAAAACTTTTATTAAGAAGTCTTTCTTTGTATAAGCTATAGCTTTAAATATCTCTTTAAGTTATATGTTTTAGAAGAGTTGTTCCTAATAGTTAAGTTAAGATTTTCTAATAGCTTTAAGGTAATTGTTCTTTGCAAGTAAGTAATCTCTTTTTTATGAGTATAGAGTACTATCTTCTCCTCTTGCTATTTGTTTGTAGTCTTAATAGACTCTATTTAGGCCAGCCTTAAAAATATCTGAATTACTAAATTGCTAAGGCTTTAGTTTTAGCCTTTAGTTTACAAGCAGAGTAGATCTTATAAGTAATTTTTAAAAGCTATTAAAGGATTTTCTACTATTTTGTCTAAGCATTCTTCTAAAAAATTATCAAGTTCTGTAAGAAGTTATCTTAAGAGATTGTTAGACGCTTATAGCATAGCTAGAAATTGATCTTCTAGCTTTACGTATCTTATTTCTTCCTATAAAGTGGTTTAAGAAAAGTTCTAGTTTTTTTTTGTGTTATATTTTTTTAGTTAGCTAGGTAGCTAACGTTAGTTAGTAATACTAAAGAGGATAGAATAATAGTTAGATCTAATTTCTAGGATAGCTTACTAGTCTATTATAGCATAAGATTGCGAGATATTGCATTATCTACTACGCAAGCTATTGCGTAAGTATAGATCTTTTTAGAATGTTATTTAGCAGTATATATGAACTGTAGTTTGGCTTGTAGTTAGAAATAAGAGAGAGTTCTTAAGAGAATTACAATATTCAATTAAGCAGTTGTACAATACAATAATAAGATTTAATTAATTTCTTCCCCTAGTCTCTATATTATTCTCTTATCCTTATTGTTCTACTTCCGCACCTCCTCCTTAATCTTTAGGTTATAAGCCTAGATTAGGCTGCCTCTAAGTCTACTACAAACAAGTAGAAGGCAGAGACCTCTACTTCTAAGTTAATAGTAGAACAAGTAACTATACTTGGAGATTGAATCTGCAATAGGTTATAAGCCTAGAGATTCTATAAAAGATTCTAAGCCTGGAGTAGTCGCAAAAGTCAAAAAAAAGATTGTGTGTAGTCAACGAGATTTGAACGGTGGGTGGATGAGGTCCACGCGCTAAGCGCTCGGAGTAGAAAAGCTCAGACCACCAAGCGAAAATTAGGGTCGAAAAAATTTGCTGAAGGTACCAAAAAACGACACCAATTGAAACGTGTCAACGGCGATTGCCAGCCTATGGCTGGCAACAAGATTGCGATGGAGATAGAGGAGGAGGGTAAGGACATTATCTAGCTATATAAGCTTATTTTTATCAAAAGGTTAGAAGTAAGCTAAGGCTACAAGCTAATAGACTGTAATACGCTAGTAACAGAAGATTAATTTAATTAGCAGCTGAAATTCTCTATAGGAAGGATAGTGAATACAGCTCTACTAGACGTTTAATCATTATCTACTTAGCTAATTATTCTAGGCTTAGGCTAGTAGATTAAAATAGCTAATTATAGTAGTATTTTTAGAGTGCCTAAGCTTAAAGGCAGCTCTAACTACAATATATAGGCACTTAGAATTTAATTAATCTCTGTACAACAAGATTGTAAGGACGTTGTAATAATTAATCTGACTGAATTAACTAAAGAGTACTATTTAGACAACTATTAGATGCTTGAAAACCAAAAGGCAAAAGATGTTTTGAGCCACCCCACCAAACTACCACCTACACAAATCGCGTCATAACTCCACCAATATGGACCCAATTCAGAAAGCAATTAAACCAATTGAATCGCGCGAACTAGGCGCATCTTTCTCGTATCGCAAAGTTGCAGATCAGTTCAAAGTTAATTGGTCTACGCTTGCTCGAAGACACCAGCGCCTAAACTAGCCTCACCAGCTCGCCCACCAACTCCTTCACCCACACCAAGAAATTGAGCTCCTACAGTAC